>NIVC01001223.1:0-161185 GCA_002269645.1 Macrostomum lignano | reverse complement strand
CTACTTACAAGGCGACCTCTCGCTGCTCACAGTGTACAGGTGAAAGAGGCTCTCCTTCTCTGGCGTTGCCGCTAATGATGGTCTGCGGTTTAAGAGAGATGATATTTTGGTGGCATGCTTATCTTGCTTTGTGAAGTTATGGCGAGGCGGAATATTGTGAATAAGCTATTTGCGCTACTCACGCAGGAGACGAGCACAATGGCGAAGATGACGCCAACCTTGGCGTAGTACAGGCGCGACCGCGGCGGCCGGTGCTCTGATTCGTCAGCGCAGACGCTTCCAGAGCCGCCGTCGACTCCCTCCTCGTAATGCCCGGCTGCTGCTGCTGCTGCTGCTGAGAGCGAGCGGACTTGGCCTGCAGCTGGTCCATGACTGCCTCCAGATCCGAGAAGCTCTTGACCGGCGGCGGTGGCAGGCTGGCAGCCCTGGGCTGCTGCCGCCCGGCCGGGAAGCATTCTCAATGCGCAGCACGCTGTAGTCGGCGGTGTGGCTTGGCCCGGCTGGAAGAAGCGGCGTCTTCTCGCCAGCTGCCATTGGCCGCATTTCAGCATCTGATGACATTCTAATCAGGCTGCAGTAACGAATTTATTATAAGTTTACTATTTTATATTTACTATAGAATTTTTAATTTTAGTTAGCTTAACAAAAAGCCATACAAGTTTTGCCAAAATTCTAAAGATTCATTTTTTATCTTAGACTTGAATTATAGATTTTTTAAACATTTATGTATATGCTCAAAGTACACTTTCTTGTGAGTAGCAAAATGTTTAGCAGGCAATACATAAAATATGGATATTTAAGCCATCTCTGTCTTTCTTTAAGCTATATAGAAATAGATACAAATAGCCACAAAACAAATCAAACCAGGTTCATTTTAATTATTCATTTATTCATTTTAAAAAAAATTGCTAATCATTTTAAATTGTATATATTCCAAGTTACAACTGTTTGACTGGAAAATATAAAATAAAAATTTTTAATACATTTTTCATTTCGATTTTTTAAATGATTTTTTGCAAAACTTAGATATAAAACCTAAAGCAAAAGGGAAATAAAAAAATTATATCATTCACATGTGTCAAACGTTACTTGCTGCTCTGTACAAGCTTAGCCAGCGTATTCAAGGAAATTCAAAATATTAATCCTTACTTATAGTTTTGTTTTGATTTTAATATCACTAATGACTTGCAAATTTAAGTTGCACGCTGTCAAAGTTTGGGATTCAGAATAATGAAGGAGTGAGCTTTACAGAACACCTGTCAATGAGCAAAAATAATACTATTAAAATAAACAATTTAACTTAGAATAACTTTCATAAGTAAAAATCATTAACATTTAAACACTATACACTGACATACACACTTAACGAAACATACATTTTAGTTGTTTTTTTCCGGATAATAAATTTAAATATGAGCAAACGAAGCAATTTAAAATGACGAGACTTCAACAGTGCTATATAGTCTAAATGTGTATTTAAAATACGCACCAATTAAAAATCCAATTATACCTAATTATATCTCAGGCCTTTAATTGATTTTTAGTATATTTTATTCCATATTATGGTGCAAAAGGCAGTCCACTTAAACAAAGAGGTAACGTCTAGTCCGGAGTAAGGCAATTAAGACTTGATATGAGTATGTCACTAAAAATAGTTGATGCCAGTTGCCAGTGTAAATCTTCGTTTCTGCATGACGTTCTATAGACAAAATTAATGTTGCAAATGGCTTTAAGTTTCAATCCAATGAAAATTGAGGGCGTAAATATTTTTTCTGCTTTTCTTATACTATCTTACACACAAATAACCAAAAATCCTACGCATCATCATTAGCAATTAAAGTTCAGAGACACATTTGAGTAGTATACAATAATGAGTTTGTTTTTTATTAAATAGTCGAAGGTAATTATACTGTACATTAAGTTCCCTTTGAATATATCAATAACTAGACATAATATTACTGGATCAAAGTCGTTACTAGATAAGTTTTGTACAAGATTGTAAAAGATCCTATAATTTATTTGCTCCCTTAATTTGAGTTACAAGGTCAAAACTTGTACATCACTACTCCAACTATAACTGAAGCAGATGCAATGATATGTACGCTTCCTTGGGCAAGCATAGCCGACTCAGTCTTACTGATTGGCTGGGTAGCCAGAGCCAGATACTCCTCGGCCAGTTCAGCCTGTCCAATTTGAGACAGCGGCTCTGCCAACCGCTTCCTGCACTCGGCGTGGTACCAGTTCAGCCAGCTCAGCTGGCGCCGGTTCATTAAGGCGGGCTCGATCAGACGCCGATCATAGGGCACCCACGTCACCGGATGCATACAGAGAAACAGTTTTTTTGGATCATCAATTGTCGCCGGTGATTTTTCGGCCCAGGCCTTTACTCCGGTGATTGTCTCCAAGCGGATGCCGAAGCCTCGGACGCCAAGCGAAGCGGGCCTGTAGTAGCCGGGCTCAACAGACTGGAAGTTGCCTTCGGTCAGCCTTCGGAAGCTGGGGATACTGTTGGGGCCCTCGTGCACGCCCAGAAAGTTGCCGATCCCATGACCGGTGGAGTGGCCGTAGT
The DNA here is from genome assembly GCA_002269645.1 of Macrostomum lignano. Lineage (NCBI taxonomy): Eukaryota > Metazoa > Platyhelminthes > Macrostomidae > Macrostomum > Macrostomum lignano. Next base: position 158,616 of record NIVC01001223.1, on the reverse strand, counting down.
TCAGACCGGCTAGCCAGAGATGCTGTCTGGCGAAGGGGTCCAGGAATGTGCTGGGAGTGTCAGCTGGCCACGTCAGGCTTAGTAAATCGATGACTCCCATCAGCACGCGGGTGTAGACATCTCGCAGCTCCGGCGCCGGATTCTCGAGTCCGTAATACAACGTGCGCGTGATGTCGGTGGTGCAGCCGAGGTACTGGCCACCGGAGTCCAGTAGCAGCATCGAGTCCGGGCCGCTGGTGCTGGGCTCCAGCCGCCTATCAGTTTCTGGCCTCGGCACGTAGTGAGCGAGAGCCGCGTGCGACCCGACAGCTGAAATGGTGGCGAAGCTCCGGCCGCGGTAGTTGGGCAGCCGCTCTCGATGCGCGTCAACTAAACTGGCAACCGACAGCTCCGTTACCGGCTGGCGAGCGGCCACCAGCCGTTCGAGGTCGCTCAGCGCTGCCACCAGAGCGGCCGAGTCTAGCAGGCTGCAGGCGGCGAACTCAACGCGCTCTAAAGTGAATTTGACCGACTTGGCATAATAAATCGGGGTGCGATACGGGATGACGTTCTCCACGGCCGAACGGTTCAGCGGGTCTGTCGACGGGCCCAGAAGAGTCGCCACGGTTGCGAGAGACGCGTGCACTCTGGAGACCCAGAGGCGATTCGCGGAGCTGCCACCAAACTTCGCCGAGTCGGCGAATGCTGCCAGCTCAGACAGGTCGCGCACAGTGGCTCCTTGAAGGTGGCGCCGAACGGCCGGGTTGGCAAGGACGCCACTGTCCAGAAACACAATCGGGCTGGTGGAGTTCCGCAGCAGCAGTACGACGCCTCGGAAGTAGGGCTGGCCGGCCACCACGGTAGCGCGCAGGTTCAGCAGGTAGGCGACCTCGTCCAGGGCCGTGACGGACAGAGCGGCGGCTCCTCTCGCTGCCATGGCCAGCCGGGCGGAGGCCACCTTCTCCCGCCAGGAGATGCCGCCGGTGTACCGACTGGCCAGCGGGTAGACGGTGCGCCGCTGACGCTGCGGCCGGCCAGACGTCCACAGAATGTCGGCCGGTTGGCCAGGCAGCAGGGCGAGCAGCTTCAGGCGTTGGGAGTCGGCGTTGGACAGTCGGTCCAGGGTATGCGGCTGGAGTCGAAGGCCAGAGTGACGATCGGCCCAGAGTACTCTGAGATCCAGTCCTGGACTGTTTGGTCCGTGCTCAGCTGCCAGTTTGAGCAGTCGAGCTCGGAGTCCGCCTGCACCGCGTACCGACTGTCAGTGAACAGGCGAGCCCAGCTGTGCGAAATCAGAGCCTCACCTGCGGAAGCATCGGATAGTTCGTGAATAACTTACCGTATAAGATTCCGAATCACAAAGAGAGCAGGTTGCATGTGTGTTGTCTTGAAAAATGCAACCGGAGAAACAGGGCAAAGGCTGACGCGAGGCGCTTACCAAAAATGCTAGTGCTCACATCCTTAATTTTACTATTAACCAGACGCGCAACTTACCACAATATTACTTTGAAGTGAGCCAGCGCAATAAGGACGTGAAAGCTTCTATTAATTTTCAGTTGTTCCTATTCACTTTGTGACAGTGTATTTTTCTAAACACTATAGGGTTGTGGCCTAGTGGTTAGAGCGTCGGACTCAAGACTGATTCTCGACCCACCCGGAACAATTTGTGTCCTTGAGCAAGACACTTAAGTGTCTTAACTCTGCATTGCTTCAGTTCACCCAGCTGTAAAATGGGTGCCAGCATTAGCTGGGGTAATTGCGGGTATGCGTGGCGACCAGTCCTTGGACTGAACAGCCGTACGCAGCCTTCAGATGCGCCGCGCAATAGCTGCGGCTGAGCTGTCGGTTGCACATACTGGTGTAATCAATTATTATTGTTATTATAAATTAGATTCGTCTCTGCTAAAACCCAATTCAACGCAAAAGCGAATCTGTGCTAATCTGCATTTTAAGAGTTGCCGATCTACAATAATACAATTTTATAGTTAAGCTTTTCCGGGTCTAACATCGGACGAAACGACAAGATCGTAAAATTTGCTGCTGAAATTCGCTGTAGCGCTCAGAATTTCTTCAAATCGACAAATCAACGATATTGACATTCACGAAATGCCAAACTTACACGGGTTTCGAACAGTGCAAAGTGAAACTTTTATTACCCAGAAAGTGTTGATAGGCCACAAGTGCGGTCTTGCACCGGCCATCTGTTTTCGTGCTTCAGCACCGGCTCCCCTTCGGGCAATTAAAGCGATTAGGCGAATGTCAAGGCTAATACCCCCGGCTCGCAACTGGGAGGGGAAGGGGTGACAGGCACTGCCGAAGTGACAAATTGGCAGTGAATGAGGGCCACTTTGCGAGTTTCAGCAAGCCGACTTGATTGATTGACGATGAGCGGCGCCTGTGTTGCAGACAGCCGGTAAACACCGCTACCAGCGCGTGAACGTCAAGCTCAGCTTTTTTAGCTGCAGAAAATTCGTCCGTTGCTGCTATCAGATTTTATCCAAATCTCTAATCATCCCAATTCCTGGGTCCAAGCATCCCGAGACCCGAGTCCAAGGCTCCTTAATCCCGAGTCGAAGCCTCCCTAATCCCGCGTCCAAGCCTTTCTAATCCCGAGTCCAAGCCTTTCTAATCCCGAGTCCAAGCCTCCCTAATCCCGAGTCCAACCCGGAGTCCAAGCGTCCCGAGACCCGGAGTCCGAGCGCCCCGAGACTCGAGTCCAGACCACGCACCGCTGGAGCCGGAGAAGCCGCTTAGCCAGCGCAGAAACTGATCAGCTGGTTCGGTCCTTCTCAGCAGGCTGGAGTCCCGGCCGGTCTCCAGGTACCAGTGGATTCCGCGATGCGCCATCCAGCGTCGCAGAGACGCCAGTCGGTCTGTCGTGTTCACTCGGACGGAGGGAAGCAAGCTGTCTCTCGAGCTCGAACTTCTAGTTTTGTTTGGGGATAATTATTGGAAACATCTTAAAGACCGAAATTTTGTCGGAAATTTTGCTGACCACAGAGCTTAGACTTTTTAGGTTTGGCCGTGACCTAGAACCATTGAATATGTGTGAATAATGGGTGTGAATATGGGATTTGAATATGGAGTGGGAATATGGGGTGTGAATATGGAGTGTGAATATAGAGTGTGAATAAGGGCCAATTTCACAGAAACCATAAATTCAATGTGAACCCGAGGGACCATTATTTCTCTAGCGTCTTTCCGAAGAAAGACGGAGTTGATTGTCACGCTCGCGTACCCGATTGCGGGAGCTTCGCACAGGGGTCTTCGTGCCGAGCCTGCGCCAGCTGAAGCTCCCGAAGCCGAACTCATTGCAATGGCGACGCCGAACGTAGCTGCCAAGATGCAGATCAATGGCATTTTTACCATTTTTGAAGTCTAAAATAGAAGGAGTAAATTTTGAGCTGGGCCTTGATTTTATAAACGCAACTGAGTCTAGGATTTAAGTGACATCACTGTGGGGCAGGCGCTGACCCCAGTTATAACAGGTAACATGTATGATATACTATTGCAGAGGAACTGTGAGCACCCGGGCGCAACATCTTCGGCGACATCTTCCTACAAGCCAGCGCTGACGGCGATTCTGGCCCATTCCGTTCACACGGGGTGTACAGCGGGCCTGACTTTCTATTCGTCAGGCATGTGCACTCACTAGTGGCCTTGAGCACTATATAAACAGGTGTGGGCACTATATAAACAGGTGAGAGCACTATATAAACAGGTGAGAGCACTATATAAACAGGTGTGAGCACTATATAAACAGGTGAGAGCACTATATAAACAGGTGAGAGCACTATATAAACAGGTGTGAGCACTATATAAACAGGTGTGAGCACTATATAAACAGGTGTGAGCACTATACAAACAGGTGTGAGCACTATATAAACAGGTGAGAGCACTATATAAACAGGTGTGAGCACTATATAAACAGGTGTGAGCACTATATAAACAGGTGTGAGCACTATACAAACAGGTGTGAGCACTATATAAACAGGTGTGAGCACTATATAAACAGGTGTGAGCACTATATAAACAGGTGTAAGCACTATATAAACAGGTGTTAGCACTATATAAACAGGTGTTAGCACTATATAAACAGGTGTTAGAACTATATAAACAGGTGTTAGCACTATATAAACAGGTGTTAGCACTATATAAACAGGTGTTAGCACTATATACACAGGTGTGAGCGCTACTATAGAGAGAGAGACATTCTTCACCACTGTGATACTGTAAGTTATGCCATACTTAAAGACAAATTTACCTTTGTTGCAGTGATTTTAAACCCGTATGCAATAATCAATATAATGAAGTCTGGCGACACAAAACAAAGTCAGCGACCTCCCTTCCCATTGAAACTCGCTTCGCCGCTAAAAAACACGCGAAATTCGGAACTGAATTCGAATGGATTCTGATTGGTTGTTGACGAATTCTAGCGACCTTTCTCTCTGGTGGCTAATGTTTGCAAGCTTTTCGAACAACCGGGTGTTTTAATGTCTTTTTTGAACCTCTTCGTGCATCTAATATCCGTTTGACACATCCAACCGCCAGTTGACACCTTTGACCTCCATTCGACACCTCTGACCTCCATTTGACATCTCTAACCTCCATTCGACACCTCTGACCTCCATTCGACACCTCTAACCTCCACTTGACACCTCTGACCTCCATTTGATACCTCTAACCTCCATTCGACACCTCTGACCTCCATTTGACACCTCTGACCCCCATTGACACCTCTGACCTCCATTCGACACCTCTTGCCTCCATTTGACACCTCTAACTTTCATTTGACACTTTATTTTGACCCTCAAATAAGATCTTTGAGATCTTTATTTGACACCTCAAATAAATTAAATTAATCTGCACCCTGATGCAAATAAATGCCGCTGCCTCCTGGTGACGCTGGAGCCCCCAGCGCTTGCCTCGGCCAACATGGAGAGCCGCGCCCTGGTGCTGCGGCTGCTAAGTGCGGCAGGACAGGAGGACGGCGTGGACAGCGAAGCGCCCGACGTCGCATTGAGCGGCGAAGGGAACGCAACCGGCGAGGACGAACGAAAGGCCGCCTTCGTCAGTCAACTCTGACCCGCCGATCCCCGTCCAGTCGGCTCCGCCGGGTGGCGCCGGGGACCGTGAGGCCCACCAACACCGGGCCCCAGCCTTTACAAACCGCGCTCTAAGACTAGCCACCTTTAACTGCCGAACACTGAAGTCCGCCTGGAGAAGGGGCATGCTCGCACTGCTGGCATCTGACCTGCGGCTAGACCTCGTCATGCTGCAGGAGTTGTCAATCACTGCTGAGTCTGGACTTCACCGTGAAGACCTGGGGGCCGGCTGGACGCTGCACTACACGTCAGCGGACAGCAGAGGCCGCGGAGGAGTCGGCGCGCTCGTCGGACCACGGCTAGGCGAGAGCGTCTGCTGCGTCAGCTTGTCAGCCAGACTGCTGCGCGTGGACGTGAGGCTGCGCCGCTGCAATGCGCGGCTGTTCTATGCGTACGCTCCCACGGCTGCCCATCAGCAGGAGGCACAGGAGTTCTTCGAGCTCCTGTCCGAGCAGCTCGAGTTGGTGGCGCACCGCGACACTGTGGTGGTGCTTGGTGACCTCAACGCCGTGGCACCGCGGTCCGAGCGCTGCCCGTTTGTGTCGCCACGCCAGAACGCTAACACCGCCGCGCTAGCGGACCTGATGGCGAGGCTCAACCGAGGTGTGAAGCACATTAAAGACCTGGCTCTGAAACGCGCGATTTGACGCTCCCCCCTTTTGGCCACTTCTGTGGCTGGCGTGGGGCGTAACTATTATTATTATTATTATTATTATTATTGACACCTCAGACTTCCATTTGACCTCCATTTGACCCCCTTTGCCACCTCTAGCCTTCAAATGGCGCTTCTAGCTGCATAAGGCTTTTTCAGTTTCTTCAACTCAAACTCAGGCCATTATATTTGTGATTTTTTGCAACTTAGTTTTAAATGGACGGCAAGTAGGCGGCAGTGACTGCTTGCCGTTATCTGCTGATGGCCTTACAAGAGTGCAAAGCTGACTCATTTGAAGAGTTTATTTTACTATTTATTGAAAATTGCCGACTCAAACAATTAATGATTAGGTAGCGAACAAGCTGAAAATTCTACAGCTTAATGAGAAAAGCGTGGACTGAATTTCTTAAACGTGATTTATGATTAGAATCAGTGAGAAGATTAGTCGCTTCGAGTCTCAAATAAAGGGTCAGTTGGCGGTTCGCCTCCTGCGTTTTTCTTTTGCTTGCCCTCCTCCGCAGCTCACACGTTAAAGCCGGGAAATGAGTCGTCTCGCGACTTCAAATAGGCGGCCAGCTTCTCCTGCTGGCGCAGCTTGGCCAGGTGGGCGGTCAGGTGCTTCCTGGACTGGGCCGACGCTCGGACCTCTGGGATCTGCGACAGGGAGTCCACGACCGCTGCTACTAGCAGGTCGGCGACTGTCAGCTGCGGGTAGTTCAAGCTACTTTTGCGTATGTGCGCAGGGAAATGCCTATACAGAAGAGATCTATTTTTGTGCTCTACGTGCGCAGGGGGAATCCCAAATCAAGGTCGAGGGAAATCCCCAATACAGATCTATTTTTACTCTCGCAGGGAACTCCTAAGTAAATTTCTAGCTGGTACTTTTGAAGTCCCTACTAGCAAGGAAACTCCAAGTGCGAGTCGATTTCTTCAAAACTAAAAGTGCAAAGCATCTGCTTGCCTCGTCCCCGATGAGGTAGCCCGACTGGCTGTCAGCCAGAATGCCGTCCAAATAGCCCAGAATCCTTGGCGCGGCCTTCTCGTTCCAGTTGTCGTAGCCGCGCCGGCGCTCCTCCTGCGGCCGCAGCGGCAGGAACTGCTCGTAGGCGGCCATGAGGTCGCACTGCACCAGGGCAATCAACTCGTCGCATTTGCACTGCTCGGCCTCGCCGGCCGGGTAGATGCCAGCCCGGACGGCTAGGAACCGGGCGATGGCTGCCGACTGGACGAGCTTGCGGCCGTCAGGGGTCACCAGACAGGGCAAAATGCCGGACGGCACGGCTGCGGATTTAAGATGTTTAGATGTGACAGGTGTGGTGTGCATGATGTGACAGGTGTGGTGTGCATGATGTGACAGGTAAGGTGTAGATAATGTGACAGGTGAGGTGTGGATGATGTGACAGGTGAGGTGTGGATGATGTGACAGGTGAGGTGTGGATGATGTGACAGGTGAGGTGTGGATGATGTGACAGGTGAGGTGTGGATGATGTGACAGGTGAGGTGTGGATGATGTGACAGGTAAGGTGTAGATAATGTGACAGGTGAGGTGTGCATGATGTGACAGGTAAGGTGTAGATAATGTGACAGGTGAGGTGTGGATGATGTGACAGGTGAGGTGTGGATGATGTGACAGGTGAGGTGTGGATGATGTGACAGGTAATGCGTGAATGATGTGTTCCCTGCTGCCTACTAGCGATATTCGATCAGGTACTATTAGTAGTAATAGTTGCGCAGGGCTGCTCCAGGCTGCTCCGGGCCTTTCGCTTGGGCTGGCAGGCCAGTAAGTGGCCCCCAGGACACAAGGCTAATTGAGCAAGTCCCGACACGCGCAGAGTTTCAATAGAGTCAGTCAAGGCAATAAGATGTGTGCCCAGTCAGGCCTAAACACTGCTTGATGGATTCTGAGCCTGGGAAACGTGCACGCAGCCTCTATTCTTCATCCTGCGACTCTTGGATTTCTAAAAAACAGGTCGGAACTAGGGTCGGCTAAAGAAGCCTGAAAGAAGAAAGTCTTCTTGCGATTAGAGCAAGGATTGCTGTGTTCTTTTAATCCCATTTGCTTCAAGCTGAAGCCCGCCTGCTTCTCCGCGGCTTCTTGGTCTGGCAAGCTCGGTTCGTCACGGAACTTTTGCGACTTAAGAAGCAGAGAGGAATAACTCATCATGCAGGCTGCTTGCAGCCACGTGCCCCCCCCCCCCAGCTCCTCTGCTAAACCGAGAGATTCCGTGCAGAGGAGGGACGGAGAAGGAGGGGATGGGGCATGGGAGAAGGTTAAAAAAGGGGATTTCAGGGGCACAGAAAAGCGTCAAGGCTGTAGCGATGTAGCCGTCCTAGGCTGACAGAATGACTGGAAAAAACAAGGAATGGGATTAACCTGGCCTCCCGGAACACCTGCCGCTTGTGTAGGGACTCAGCGTGCACGTTTTTCATCGAGTCTCCGCGTCCCAGAGCCTCCCAGGGGAGCCGCAGTCAGCCAGGTGAAAGGGTGGGCAGGAGAAGATTTTAGAGAGAGAGGAGAGTCGCACGCGGAGGGGGGCGGATGAAACAGGGAACAGAAACAGAAAAATATCTAATTGAATCGATGAGAAACAACGAGAAATGCAGAAGAAGGGGGAATGAAAGAGAAAGCTACTCAGTTATGGGGCGACTCAGTGAGGGGGCGACTCAGTGAGAGGGAGCGATTCAGTGAGGGGGTGACTCAGTGAGGGGGCGACTCAGTGAGGGGGGGGCGACTCAGTGAGGGGGTGACTCAGTGAGGGGGTGACTCAGTGAGGGGGCAATTCAGTGAGGGGGGGCGACTCAGTGAGGGAGGGGCGACTCAGTGAGGGAGGCGACTCAGTGAGGCGGGAGACTCAGTGAGGGGGGCGACTCAGTGAGGGGGCAATTCAGTGAGGAGGCGACTCAGTGAGGGGGCGACTCAGTGAGGGGGCAATTCAGTGAGGGGGGCGACTCAGTGAGAGGGAGCGACTCAGTGAGGGGGGGCGACTCAGTGAGGGGGGGCGACTCAGTGAGGAGGCGACTCAGTGAGGAAGAATGTAAAAAAGGAAAGAATGCTGAAGAGGAGACAGACAAGAAGAGGATACAGAGGGGAAGGGTTCGGCAATAAAAAACAGGTCACTGACAGGACACCGGCCGGAAAATTTCTTTTTTTCTCTGCACGAGCGCGGAAGCAGATATTTTGCTTTGTAGGACAGTTGCTTCTTCTGCTAAGAGAAATAAGGAACCCAGGGCAAGAACGGGAACTGTGGGAAGGGTAAGGAGATTTCTAGCTAAGCAAGCCGAGGAACTCGACTCGAACTACCGTTGACATCCCGTAGGCGCCAATTACCGGCCGTGGGCAATATCCTCTGCGCAGGTCTGCACCCCATCCCCCACCCTAACGAAGTCAGGGCTAGCTGAGATTGCTTTGAGTCTGTTATTAACGGGGCCGTCTTGTAACTGAACTGGCCGCCTAAGCTGATCGATGCGGCATTAATAATACGCTGCGTGTGCGATCCAGTGTACAGCAGACAAAACTCTCCCTCTATCCGAGTGTACAGGCACAATCTATCCGAGTGTACAGGCACAATCTATCCGAGTGTGCAGGCACAATCTATCTGAGTGTACAGACACAATATATCCGAGTGTACAGACACAATCTATCCGAGTGTACAGACACAATCTATCCGTGTGTACAGACACAATATATCCGTGTGTACAGACACAATATATCCGAGTGTACAGACACAATCTATCCGTGTGTACAGACACAATCTATCCGAGTGTACAGACACAATCTATCCGTGTGTACAGACACAATATATCCGTGTGTACAGACACAATATATCCGAGTGTACAGACACAATCTATCCGTGTGTACAGACACAATCCATCCGAGTGTACAGACACAATCTATTCGAGTGTACAGACACAATCCATCCGAGTGTACAGACACAATCTATTCGAGTGTACAGACACAATCCATCCGAGTGTACAGACACAATCTATCCGAGTGTACAGACACAATCTATCCGAGTGTACAGACACAATCCATCCGAGTGTACAGACACAATCTATCCGAGTGTACAGACACAACCCAGTACAGTACAGTATACAGTACAGCTCACTTGGCTTGAGTCCGGCCCACTCCTCCATCATGATCTTCTTGTCCTCCCAGGGCAGGCCAGAGTAGGCCAAGGTCCAACGGAGGCCTTCGGCCCGGAAGCGGATGGGAAAGTAGATCAGCTTGTACTTCTCAGTCATGCTTGAGTAGTGAGTTGAGACTGTAAGTTGCTCTGAAATTGGTGCGCGGTTGACTCTTGATTTTGCTTTTAATTAGCCAAAATATTATTATCCAGTCAACTTCAAGGAAATTTGAAGACGTATAAAAGGAAAGCTTCTGGATTTAATAAAAGTTACGTAAAAATGCGAACGTGTTTAAATTTCTGACTAGTTTTATTATTTTTTTTCATTTTTTCATTTGTTCTAACTCTTGAAATTTCGGCTCTGATCCTCTCGGCCCTTCGCTAATCCCTAATCCCTTTTTGAGTTTTTCAGTTACTCGTACGTGCCTACACCTGCCGCGGTCCATCGGCTTTTAATTAAAAACATGGGCAAACCAAAAATAGAATGCAATATAGGCCAGCTGAGAGTGTTGGGGTTGAGATGGGCTCTCTGACTCCAAAGACTGACTGACTGACTGACTGACTGACTGACTGACTGACTGACTGACTGACTGACTGACTGACTGACTGACTGACTGACTGACTGACTGACTGACTGACTGACTGACTGACTGACTGACTGACTGACTGACTGACTGACTGACTGACTGACTGACTGACTGACTGACTGACTGACTGACTGACTGACTGACTGACTGACTGACTGACTGACTGACTGACTGACTGACTGACTGACTGACTGACTGACTGACTGACTGACTGACTGACTGACTGACTGACTGACTGACTGACTGACTGACTGACTGACTGACTGACTTGAGTGAGTGGCTGGCTGGCTGGCTGAGTAACGAAGCTGCAATTTCAATTCCTCTAATTGTTCGATTTTTTTTAACTCGATTGCTTAGGTTGCTGATCAGTCTATCAATGGGTGGGTGCTGCTATTTAATCTACTGACAGTTATTGCTTCTTCACTAATCTACGCAGAAGTGCACTCAATCGCTCACCGCCCAGTTCGTCAATCTGATACTCTTCGATCGTGTACGCCTCGACTGTAGTTGAGTTCCAATACGCGTTCCGTGTTTCTCTCTCTCTGCACGAGGATGTGGAATCGCACGCGAGGTAAGTGTGGGGTGGTTACTTTTTTGGAAGCGCTGGCTGGGAGCCTCCAGAGCTACCTTATATATGCTCAGCCGCCACACTGTGTGCTGCCCCCTTTCCCTGCTTCCCTTCTCTTCCCTCCATGCCGTTTATGCCGGCACACAGGGCCGTCCCCCGCGCCGTCCTATCGCATCTCCCCCCCCCCCTAATTCTTTTCTTCTTTCAGTTTGGGTGGCCGGCGAGGCAGCGCCGCAGAAGCTCGTGTGTCACCCGCGGCAGTGACGGTATTAGAGGCATCGGATCGGGAGAAGGAAGTTGGGAAGTAGAGAAACCGCGGGCGGAGGGAGAGAGCAGAGGGAGAGTTGAAGCGCTGAAGGAAGGAAGAAGGAACGAGGTGGCGGGCCTTGGCGACCAGCACAGCCCGTAGGCACTGATTGGGGGCGAGGGAACTGCAGCTCGGGCTGCGGAGCTCAAACGGAGCGACAGCGCGCCCCGACTCGCGGCTTTAGCATCTCCCTCTCTCCCAGCACTCCAATTTCTTGTCGCAAAGTCTCAAAAGAAGCAAGGAGACAGCGAAGCTTGAGGCCAGGAGATCCAGACTAAAGGGCCAGGAGATTTGCTGCTGCGGATGCAACCTCGACCCTCGCCGCGTTCTGAGCTGGGGGATACTCGGGGCGGGGCCTTCGAACTTCTGAAGAGACACGCGGAGGCAGCGTGGGAGTGGGGAGAGACTAAGTATAGATGAGGAGCTGAGTCGACCGAGCCGTTCCTCTCCCCCTGTGTGCGGGCGCGGCGGGCACACATTGTGTTGCGGATTAATGCAATTTTCGGCTCTGCACTGCATGCCCAGAGGACACAGATTGGGGTGGATTAAACAGGGATTGATATAGATAGGCAGATGAGGGGCGCAGCTTCCCCAGTAATAGTAAGCATAAGGTAACTCTCATCGCAGCTGCCATGCCATCACTCTCACACGCATTATTCCCCGTCGCCATCCCGTGTTCTCAATGCGCTCTTTCTCCTTCTCGTTCCTATGCTCTCTCGCGTTTCCTTTTCCTGTTCACTCTATTCATAAATTCTCTTTTAAGGCTGGTCGCTCGCACGCTCAATCTTCTTGTTCAAGGCTTTGCCCGGCTGTCGCTATGCGGCCTTCCCAATCAAAACTGCGGCTGCATGTAGTCAGGCCTGCTAATGATTCCCACTGCATCGCCTCTTTCGGAGTTCCCCCGCCAATCTGAGTGATGATAGCTCGCTTGTACTGTTGGCGAAGTGTTCTATCATCAAGGAAATTGCATCGCATTAGCTATAGCTATGGACGCAAGTACCACTGTAGTATAACAGGACGTGAAACTTAAAGATCGTGTAGCTTTTTTGAAGGCCTATTTCCTCGAATAAAAATACAGTGCGGCGATAAGAAAAAAATATTTGTTTTTGTGACATAGTGACATGATGAACTCTGCTATAGGTTGCATGCACTAAAGTGTTGACTCACTAGCACTGGCGATTGTTATTGACCGGCTTAGAGATTTGTATGGTATTGTATTCAACCGCCACCCCACGCGCAAATATTGTCAGCCTAGCTCTCAAGCGAGCACCTTTTCTCACTCCTGCAATTAAACACTACCGCCTCGGTTATTAAAGTTATCAAGTTTTTCATCCCAATCAATTATTGCATTTGATCTTCCTATCTCGCCATTGCATTTCGCAGCGATTTTTACACGATTTAGGAGTGAAAAGTAAAATCAATCTCTTTCAATACACGTGTGCACGAAAATTGACCTGAATCTTTCGGCTCATGAGAAGAGCGGCGAGCCAACCACCGAGGTACAGAGATTGCAACTAACTAACCATGAGAAACCCACTGTTATCCGTGTGCTAGCTCAGGGCGTCAGCGGAATGGCTGCGGGTCGATTGTCGCCTCCTCGACTTGCCAGCTTTTGCCAACCAGCCCAGCGGCCCAGTCCCCGATAATCAACTAAGCCGTGAAAGCGCGAGGCACAAATTCATTATTAGCAACAGTGCAGACAAACAGTAAAGCTTTATATGCAAGGCCAGTATATTGATTATTAAGGTTAATAACATTACGATTAATTAGTGCTGTCATATCCCGCTGCTCACAGCTCCCGCCCACCATCAATTAACAGGAAGAACATCATGGGAGCCGTCCATGGGTCAAGAAGCGCCCCAGGAGTCACTTGTGTTGACCCAGAGTCGACCCAGGTAACACAGGTAAAATAGAAAAGAAGTGACTCTGCAACTCACGTGATGCGCTTGCGACTCAACAGTCGCCTCCCCGTCGCATTATTGCAGTCGTTTGAGTCGTTAAAAAGTCGCCCCAGAGTCGCTAGGGTCACTTGTGAGCTGTTTGCACCGGGATTAGTATAAAGTACATCTGCTCAAGCTCAAGATTATTCATAAAAAACTACGCAAGATGCGACACGAACAACTGCAGCCTACAGGACAGGTTTAAATGCAAATATGTTTTATAACAAAAGATAGATTAGCAGCAGATTTAATTTTACTATTACAATCTGTGAGCGCTTGCAGTGCCTTGCACGTTTTAGTTTTTTAATGCAGTTTCATAAAATAACATTTTGCGAACACGAGTTATTAGGACACGTATCAACATGCATGGGCAAAGTAAAAACTAAATCATGAGGAAAGGCAATGGCAAAGGATGGGACACATGGAGGGAGCTGGAGTGACACAGGGAAGGAGAAAGTGACACATGGAGGGAGCTAAAGTGACACAGGGAAGGAGAAAGTGACACATGGAGGGAGCTGGAGTGACACAGGGAAGGAGAAAGTGACACATGGAGGGAGCTGGAGTGACACAGGGAAGGAGAAAGTGACACATGGAGGGAGCTAAAGTGACACAGGGAAGGAGAAAGTGACACATGGAGGGAGCTGGAGTGACACAGGGAAGGAGAAAGTGACACATGGAGGGAGCTGGAGTGACACAGGGAAGGAACTAGAGTAACCCAGGGAGGGAGCTAGTGACAGGGAGGGAGAGAGCGACACATGAAGGGAGAGAGTGACACAGGGAGGGAGAGTGACACAGGGAGGGAGAGTGACACAGGGAGCTGGTGTGACACAAGGAGGGAGAGAGTGACACAGGGAGGGAGAGTGACACAGGGAGGGAGAGTGACACAGGGAGGGAGAGTGACACAGGGAGGGAGAGTGACACAGGGAGGGAGAGTGACACAGGGAGCTGGTGTGACACAAGGAGGGAGAGTGACACAGGGAGGGAGAGTGACACAGGGAGGGAGAGTGACACAGGGAGCTGGTGTGACACAGGGAGGGAGAGTGACACAGGGAGGGAGAGAGTGACACAGGGAAGGAGAGTGACACAGGGAGGGAGAGTGACACAGGGAGGGAGAGTGACACATGGAAGGAGAGAGTGACACAGGGAGCTGGAGTGACACAGGGAGGGAGAGTGACACAGGGAGCTGGTGTGACACAGGGAGGGAGAGTGACACAGGGAGGGAGAGTGACACAGGGAGGGAGAGTGACACAGGGAGGGAGAGAGTGACACAGGGAGGGAGAGTGACACAGGGAGGGAGAGTGACACAGGGAGCTGGTGTGACACAAGGAGGGAGAGTGACACAGGGAGGGAGAGTGACACAGGGAGGGAGAGTGACACAGGGAGGGAGAGTGACACATGGAAGGAGAGAGTGACACAGGGAGCTGGAGTGACACAGGGAGGGAGAGTGACACAGGGAGCTGGTGTGACACAAGGAGGGAGAGTGACACAGGGAGGGAGAGTGACACAGGGAGGGAGAGAGTGACACAGGGAGGGAGAGTGACACAGGGAGGGAGAGTGACACAGGGGCAGAAGGGGCGATTCTAGAGGGGCAGAAGGGCCGATTCTAGAGGGGATAGAAGGGAAAATTCTAAAGGGGCAGAAGGGGCGATTCTAGAGGGGATAGAAGGGGGAATTCTAGAGGGGATAGAAGGGGGAATTCTAGAGGGGGCAGAAGGGCCGATTCTAGAGGGGATAGAAGGGGAAATTCTAGAAGGGGCAGAAGGGGGAATTCTAGAGGGGGCAGAAGGGGGAATTCTAGAGGGGGCAGAAGGGGGAGTTCTACAAGGGGCAGAAGGGGCGATTCTAGAGGGAGCAGAAGGGCCGATTCTAGAGGGGATAGAAGGTAAAAATTCTAAAGGGGCAGAAGGGGCGATTCTAGAGGGGATAGAAGGGGGAATTCTAGAGGGGATAGAAGGGGGAATTCTAGAGGGGATAGAAGGGGGAATTTTAGAGGGGGTAGAAGGGGCGATTCTAGAGGGGCAGAAGGGCCGATTCTAGAGGGGATAGAAGGGGGAATTCTAGAAGGGGCAGAAGGGGGAATTCTAGAGGGGGCAGAAGGGGGAATTCTAGAGGGGGCAGAAGGGGGAGTTCTACAAGGGGCAGAAGGGGCGATTCTAGAGGGAGCAGAAGGGCCGATTCTAGAGGGGATAGAAGGTAAAAATTCTAAAGGGGCAGAAGGGGCGATTCTAGAGGGGATAGAAGGGGGAATTCTAGAGGGGATAGAAGGGGGAATTCTAGAGGGGATAGAAGGGGGAATTTTAGAGGGGGTAGAAGGGGCGATTCTAGAGGGGCAGAAGGGCCGATTCTAGAGGGGATAGAAGGGGGAATTCTAGAAGGGGCAGAAGGGGGAATTCTAGAGGAGGCAGAAGGGGGAATTCTAGAAGGGGCAGAAGGGGGAATTCTAGAGGGGGCAGAAGGGGGAATTCTAGAGGGGCAGAAGGGGCGATTTTAGAGGGGATAGAAGGGGGAATTCTAGAAGGGGCAGAAGGGGGAATTCTAGAGGGGGCAGAAGGGGGAATTCTAGAGGGGCAGAAGGGGCGATTTTAGAGGGGATAGAAGGGGGAATTCTAGAAGGGGCAGAAGGGGGAATTCTAGAGGGGGCAGAAGGGGGAATTCTAGAGGGGCAGAAGGGGCGATTCTAGAGGGGATAGAAGGGGGAATTCTAGAAGGGGCAGAAGGGGGAATTCTAGAGGGGGCAGAAGGGGGAATTCTAGAGGGGCAGAAGGGGCGATTTTAGAGGGGATAGAAGGGGGAATTCTAGAAGGGGCAGAAGGGGGAATTCTAGAGGGGGCAGAAGGGGGAATTCTAGAGGGGGCAGAAGGGGGAGTTCTACAAGGGGCAGAAGGGGCGATTCTAGAGGGAGCAGAAGGGGGAATTCTAGAGGGAGCAGAAGGGGGAATTCTAGAGGGGGCAGAAGGGGCGATTCTTAAATAAACTCCGAATCCACTGGGCTATCTGGTCAGGCACTGAACGCGAGCCAACATCTATCAGTCATTAAGCACATAGGGCCTGTCAGGCGTGTCGTCATTAACAAAATTCGGATCGCCCAGTCGAATATCCCGACAGGCGACGAGTGCAGACCCGAGAGAACTGACGTCTACGATTGGCGGAACGCGAGACTTTGGCTGCTGCTGAAGCGCCGGCGGCGGCATCAGCGGCGGGCCGTCAGAGTCGGCGTCGAGACAGAAACCGGCCATGAGAAGCAGGTCTGGAGCTGGCATCTCCTCCGGACGGGGGAACGGCGTGCAAACTGATTCAGCTTCGGTCTCCGAGCTGTCGTTCTCGCTGTTAGAAACGACAGGATTCGAACTCGCGACCGCTCTACTGTTGGAGTCCGCTGCTACGGCGGCAGCGGTGGCGCAGTTGGGCGGCGGCGGCGGCGGGACGACATCACGGAATGCATCAAATATGGCGCTGGCCATCAGCTGCGAGAGGATTGTGTAAAGGAATAAATGCATTCACTACTGGTAGTAGCACGAATGGCCAGTACGATAACAGTGAGAGGAGGCGCGATTCTCTGTAGGTATTATTGGGCGATTCTCAGTAGGGATTAGGGGCGATTCTCAGTAGGGATTAGGGGCGATTCTCAGTAGGGATTAGGGGACGATTCTCAGTAGGGATTAGGGGCGATTCTCAGTAGGGATTAGGGGCGATTCTCAGTAGGGATTAGGGGACGATTCTCAGTAGGGATTAGGGGCGATTCTCAGTAGGGATTAGGGGCGATTCTCAGTAGGGATTAGGGGACGATTCTCAGTAGGGATTAGGGGCGATTCTCAGTAGGGATTAGGGGCGATTCTCAGTAGGGATTAGGGGCGATTCTCAGTAGGGATTAGGGGCGATTCTCAGTAGGGATTAGGGGACGATTCTCAGTAGGGATTAGGGGCGATTCTCAGTAGGGATTAGGGGACGATTCTCAGTAGGGATTAGGGGCGATTCTCAGTAGGGATTAGGGGACGATTCTCAGTAGGGATTAGGCGCGATTCTCTGTAGGTATTATTGGGCGATTCTCAGTAGGGATTAGGGGCGATTCTCAGTAGGGATTAGGGGCGATTCTCAGTAGGGATTAGGGGACGATTCTCAGTAGGGATTAGGCGCGATTCTCTGTAGGTATTATTGGGCGATTCTCAGTAGGGATTAGGGGCGATTCTCAGTAGGGATTAGGGGACGATTCTTAGTAGGGATTAGGGGCGATTCTCAGTAGGGATTAGGGGACGATTCTTAGTAGGGATTAGGGGCGATTCTCAGTAGGGATTAGGGGACGATTCTCAGTAGGGATTAGGGGACGATTCTCAGTAGGGATTAGGGGACGATTCTCAGTAGGGATTAGGGGCGATTCTCAGTAGGGATTAGGGGCGATTCTCAGTAGGGATTAGGGGACGATTCTCAGTAGGGATTAGGGGACGATTCTCAGTAGGGATTAGGGGCGATTCTCAGTAGGGATTAGGGGACGATTCTCAGTAGAGATTAGGGGGCGATTCTCAGTAGGGATTAGGGGGCGATTCTCAGTAGGATCTCAGTAGGGATTAGGGGGCGATTCTCAGTAGGATCTCAGTAGGGATTAGGGGGCGATTCTCAGTAGGATCTCAGTAGGGATTAGGGGGGCGATTCTCAGTAGACTTTAGGGGAAGATTCTCAAATTGTCAGGAATTAGGGGGCGACTATCAGTAGGGATTAGGGTACTATCAGAAGTTATTCTCAGTAACCATGGGAGGGCAACTCAGCATTTGTAGAGTGCAGTGACAGGTATTTATCTCACCTGACATCTATAATAGGCGCAGTCGCCTTGATGCAATTTACAGTTCTTCAGCCGGCCAGTCAGAGCCAAATGAGAGAAATTCGGATCCTGGCCAATGCAGTGCTTTAAATCAGCTAGCAGGCGGTTGGTCATAGCCACTGAGGCGGCCGACTGCTTCGGCTGCTTGCAGAACCGGATGCACAGCTCAGTGGCCACCGGTTCAATCGGCAGGATGCGCCGGAGCTGATGCCGCTTGCTCACCTCAGCCGGAGTCCACGGGCCGGACCGGCCGCCCAGCAGGCGGGCCAGCGCCCTCTCCAAAGCCGGCAGCCGGTCCCGCCAGCACAGGATCGGCAGCAGGCGAAGGTCGCGTCGGGATCGGCAGAACCGGCGCAACCGATCGGCCAAGTCGGCCTCGCCAACATCATCGCCGATTTCATCGCATTCGCCGCTGTCCAATTGAATCCGCAGCAGGCCGCCGACTGGACCGGCCAGGCCGGACAGCCGGGCCAGGCAGAGCTCGCCCGGCTGGTCTGTGCCGGTCAGCTCGCCCACGATCAGTTCGAGCTGGCGCGGCTCGGGCCAGCCGCACACCTGGGATTTGATGAAGCTGGCTTCCATGGCCGATCCGCTGCTGTCCATGGCTGCTAGAATTATTAACAGGTGGTGCGAAGGGCTAAGAGCAGCCTGTACATCAGGATGAGGACTCTAACTGGACGATGAGAACTACCATCACAAAATAGTAAAGACCATCACAAGATGAGAGACCAAGATTAGATGAGATGGACCACCATAGAATGAGAAGGACCACAATAGGATAAGAAGGACCGCCATAAGATGAGGACCACCATAGGATGGAAGGACCACCATAGGATGAGAAGGACCACCATAGGATGAGAAGAAACACCATAGGATGGAAGGACCATCATAGGATGGAAGGACCACCATAGGATGAGAAGAAACACCATAGGATGAGAAGGACCATCATAGGATGAGAAGGACCATCATAGGATGGAAGGACCACCATAGGATGAGAAGAAACACCATAGGATGAGAAGGACCATCATAGGATGAGAAGAAACACCATAGGATGAGAAGGACCACCATAGGACGAGAAGGACCATCATAGGATGGAAGGACCATCATAGGATGGAAGGACCACCATAGGATGAGAAGAAACACCATAGGATGAGAAGGACCACCATAGGATGAGAAGAAACACCATAGGATGAGAAGGACCATCATAGGATGGAAGGACCACCATAGGATGAGAAGGACCACCATAGAATCAGAAGGACCATCATAGGATGAGAAGGACCACCATAGGATGAGAAGGACCACCATAGGATGAGAAGGACCACCATAGGATGAGAAGAAACACCATAGGATGAGAAGAAACACCATAGGATGAGAAGGACCATCATAGGATGGAAGGACCACCATAGGATGGAAGGACCATCATAGGATGGAAGGACCACCATAGGATGAGAAGGACCACCATAGGATGAGAAGGACCATCATAGGATGAGAAGGACCATCATAGGATGAGAAGGACCATCATAGCCATAGGATGAGGACTACCATAGAATGAGGGACCGGATTGTCTACATGGGATAGGTAACATCTCCACTGTAACCCTTAGTTTACAGAGAAGTCTAACAGAAGTAAAAATTTAAAGAAAAAATGGTAATACGAACAGTTAAGTAATGATCAAAGAACAAACGATTTCCTGACTATATAGATAATTTATTTCAA
The DNA here is from genome assembly GCA_002269645.1 of Macrostomum lignano. Classification (NCBI taxonomy): domain Eukaryota; kingdom Metazoa; phylum Platyhelminthes; family Macrostomidae; genus Macrostomum; species Macrostomum lignano. The sequence goes on along the minus strand of NIVC01001223.1, from coordinate 138,825 downwards.
TGCTTCATGGACAATAGTGGTCTATATATGGTGGGCCTGTTCTATATTGACAGCAAGCGATAGGTGATTCTATTGAAATATGTAGGAATAAAAAAGCAGAAAAAATATCACTGAGGCTTTGTAGAGAAGAAAATTACTTAAACACAGACACACATTGACAGGTTGTGTGAAATACATCAATAGTAATATTTTCTTAGCTTGTAATTGCGGTCTGTTTGCATAATCATCCATGTATCAACCCATCCATATTTTTATCGATCAATCAATCAACCATCTATATTTGTATCTATCAACCATCTAAATTTGTATCTATCAACCATCTATATTTGTATCTATCAACCATCTATATTTGTATCTATCAACCATCTATATTTGTATCTATCAACCATCTATATTTGTATCTATCAACCATCTATATTTGTATCTATCAACCATCTATATTTGTATCTATCAACCATCTATATTTGTATCTATCAACCATCTATATTTGTATCTATCAATCAACCATCTATATTTGTATCTATCAACCATCTATATTTGTATCTATCAACCATCTATATTTGTATCTATCAACCATCTATATTTGTATCTATCAAACAATCTACCCACGCAATGGCAGAGATGCTAGCTAACAACCATAAACAAAAGAGAATTAGCTAATACAAAATTTAATATAATAAACAAATTAATCTATTTTCAAGCCAACCGTCATTAACTGGAACACAGTTGCCAGCTAGCAACAAAAAAATAATTCAACAGTTGCAGTAACCTTTGGCCTGCTCGCTAGAGTCGTCCGGATCGACTGGCCGAAGTTCGATGTCTGGCGTTTCAGAAATCAATTGGCAGAATTGAGAGTGAAGGAGTCCGATATAAAATCGATAAAGTAGATCCGGGGTGCAATAATTAAACTTGAAAACATTTAATGTTGCATTATTAAAAAGTACCAAAGTTATTTTAAACTACTCCTACTGACCAGTAATAAGTAGAGCTAATTGCCGTTAATATTGATAAAGGCACAACGGGAATTTATATGCGAATAGAATATGGTTATTATATGTTATTATATAGTACAAATAGTATAAAAGAATATCGCATACAAAACAGAGGTGTCAAAGCGTATTAAGGCTTTTAGCAGAGCGATTAGGAAGGGAAATTGGCAAACAAGGAATGATTTTTAAGCTATTTTAATGTGAAATTCTCTTATTCTCTCATGCTGGCCCGCTAAAGTACAAACCAGTCGAGTATACTGACCCACAAAAATACAAAGATGGGCTTAATGGAGCGCTAAAGTACAAAGTGGGGTTTAATAGCCCGCTAAAGTACAAAGTTGGGTTTAATGACCTGCTAAAGTACAAAATTGGGGTTTAATGGCCCGCTAAAGTACAAAGTTGGGGTTTAATGGCCCGCTAAAGTACAAAGTTGGGGTTTAATGGCCCGCTAAAGTACAAAGTTGGGGTTTAATGGCCCGCTAAAGTACAAAGTTGGGGTTTAATGGCCCGCTAAAGTACAAAGTTGGGGTTTAATGGCCCGCTAAAGTACAAAAGAGTTTAAAGGCCTGCAAAATTACAAAGGGTTTATAAGCCCTAAACAGGCGTAAAAGTGACTTGCCAACACTTTGATTGCCAAGGCCTTGCTAAGGCATCTGTTGGACACTGAAACCCTGTCTATTATTTCAGATAGAAAAAGAGTTAGATCAAGAAAATTTATTAGTCAAGCACAACTATACGGCTGGAATGTTACCTGTGTTTGTTACAATAGACAAGCAAGATAGTGAAAATTATTGGACAGAGAAAGAAACACGAAACAAAACAAGACTAAAACAAGGTCAAGGGTCAAGCCTGTTGATCACAGAGACTGAACAGGGACCAGAGGAGCTTCAGTTAGGAAACCGGATATGATAAAAAAACATCAGAAAAGGTCCGAGAAATTATCCATATTGCTCAAAGTCAGTTGAGTTAACCAAAAAAGACACAACTCAGCACCAGCAGCCTCGCGACTGGTTCTCGGGATCTTGCGGAGTGTCCTTGAGCTTCACCTCGATCACTGACCAGACGCGTAAGCCGGGCATGCCGGTAATTTATTGGTTAAGGAAGCGATAAGCAAAATTTGCCATTTGCGCCCTTGCCTTGGCTCATGCGAGAATAACTAATAAAGCTGCACCACGTGCTAAAACAAACCACGGGCACACAGTGCCTCACATCTGGCACTCTGATTGTGGACACCTAGTGTGACACATCTGGCACTCTGATTGTGGACACCTAGTGTGACACATCTGGCACTCTGATTGTGGACACCTAGTGTGACACATCTGGCACTCTGATTGTGGACACCTAGTGTGACACATCTGGCACTCTGATTGTGGACACCTAGAGTGACACATCTGGCACTCTGATTGTGGACACCTAGTGTGACACATCTGGCACTCTGATTGTGGACACCTAGTGTGACACATCTGACACTCTGATTGTGGACACCTAGTGTGACACATCTGGCACTCTGATTGTGGACACCTAGTGTGACACATCTGGCACTCTGATTGTGGACACCTAGTGTGACACATCTGGCACTCTGATTGTGGACACCTAGTGTGACACATCTGGCACTCTGATTGTGGACACCTAGTGTGACACATCTGGCACTCTGATTGTGGACACCTAGTGTGACACATCTGGCACTCTGATTGTGGACACCTAGTGTGACACATCTGGCACTCTGATTGTGGACACCTAGTGTGACACATCTGGCACTCTGATTGTGGACACCTAGTGTGACACATCTGGCACTCTGATTGTGGACACCTAGTGTGACACATCTGGCACTCTGATTGTGGACACCTAGTGTGACACATCTGACACTCTGATTGTGGACACCTAGTGTGACACATCTGGCACTCTGACTGATTGTGGACACCCGGTGTGACACATCTAGCACTCTGACTGATTGTGGACACCCGGTGTGACACATCTGGCACTCTGACTGATTGTGGACACCCGGTGTGACACATCTGGCACTCTGACTGATTGTGGACACCCGGTGTGACACATCTGGCACTCTGACTGATTGTGGACACCCAGTGTGACACATCTGGCACTCTGACTGTGGACACCCAGTGTGACACATCTGGCACTCTGACTGACTGTGGACACCCGGTGTGACACATCTGGCACTCTGACTGATTGTGGACACCCAGTGTGACACATCTGGCACTCTGACTGATTGTGGACACCCGGTGTGACACATCTGGCACTCTGACTGACTGTGGACATCCGGTGTGACACATCTGGCACTCTGACTGACTGTGGACACCCGGTGTGACACATCTGGCACTCTGACTGACTGTGGACACACACGGTGTGACACATTTGAAGTAAGCATGCATACCTAAGGTTAGTACGATAATATTTGCAGAGGTTCAAAAGTCAGATAAGCCATTGGTATTTTAGCAGTAAATTTAGACTATAGAGCAACTGAAATGGGCGTTAATATATTACGGAAAAGTAATATACAAACTGTTAGTACGCCATATGAAAAGCTGTAATGCAATGGTCAGATAACTATATACTCTATATGGGGTTGTATCCCAGTTGTTAGAGCGTCGGACTCACGACTGAAAGGTCGGGGGTTCGATTCTCGAACTCGAACCACTCAGAACAATTTGTCCTTGAGCAAGACACTTAACTCTGCATTGCTTCAGTTCACCCAGCTGTAAAAGCCATTTGGGAGCTGGGGTAATTGATGGTAATTGATAATTATACTCCATATGAAAATAATCAGTATGTAAATAATAACATTACTGAGGCAACAAGTTAATAATAATAACAAAAGGATACAGTCGTTGTCCTGCTTTGCTGGCGGTTTCTCTTTGCTGAGCAGTTCAGCGGCTATGCGACGGAATAGCTGCGGGCAGATTACAAGGTGATCAGCGATCGGTTGGGCATGCGCAACCGGAACAAAATGCATTGCTAGCCTATGCCAGTCTCACCTGTTTAACATTGTAGCCAGCCTTGGCACTGGTTTCAATGAACATCACATTCAGCTCCTTGGACTTGCGCTCCCCTTCTTCAGTTGATACTTGCCTGCAGTTGCAAACTGTGGCAGTGATGTTCTTGGCTAACCTGTCCCCTGTCACTGCATACTGTCCTCCCCTGTCACTGCATACTGTCCTCCCCTGTCACTGCATACTGTCCTCCCCTGTCACTGCATACTGTCCCTCCCCTGTCACTGCATACTGTCCTCCCCTGTCACTTCATACTGTCCTCCCCTGTCACTGCATACTGTCCTCCCCTGTCACTGCATACTGTCCTCCCCTGTCACTGCATACTGTCCTCCACTGTCACTACATACTGTCCCTCCCCTGTCACTGCACACTGTCCTCACCTGTCACTGCACACTGTCCTCCCCTGTCACTGCACACTGTCCTCCCCTGTCACTGCATACTGTCCCTTCCCTGTCACTGCATACTGTCCTCCCCTGTCACTGCATACTGTCCCTCCCTTGTCACTGCACACTGTCCTCCCCTGTCACTGCATACTGTCCTCCCCTATCACTGCATACTGTCCTCCCCTGTCACTGCATACTGTCCTCCCTTGTCACTGCATACTGTCCTCCCCTGTCACTGCATACTGTCCTCCCCTGTCACTTGACACAGTCCCCTCTGTCACACATAAAATTAAACCTCTTATCGGCCAGGTCGGTCTTGTTGCCAACTAGCATAATAATGACGTCACCACCGCGCTCGGTTCGCACGTCGTCAATCCACTTGCTAGTCTGCTGGAACGAGTTGGCGTCTGTAGGGAAATGAAATTAGCATTAGTTTAAGACAATCATCAAAATAGATCAGCACAGCAAACAAAGCCATACACAATAGTAAACAACTCACTGGTGATGTCATACACAACCACAGCAACAGAGGAATCGCGTATGTAGCTCGGGATTAAACTGCGAAATCGCTCCTGACCAGCTGTGTCCCAAAGTTGCAGTCGAATCTAAATTTTTTTTAGAATTGTAATTTTAATGATTTTAACAAATGAAAAATTAAACATTGAAAACAAGTGAACAAGGCTTACTGTACGATCTTCCAGGTACATAGTCTTGGATAGAAAATCTATACCAATGGTGGCCTGAAAATAATTTAACAAACACTTTGCCCTATCAGAATTATGGGTTACAAAATAACTTAATCAATAGATCTATAATTTTATCAAGCTCACCTGATAAGTGCTATCAAAGCTGTCATACATAAACCTTGTTATCAATGAAGTTTTGCCAACTAAAATAAGGAATAAATAAGGAATTCCTTTTAGTTTTATACTCTAGGAATAGAAAAAGCACATCTGATTGCGAATACAAGCATATTTTCAGAAAAACTATAAGATTCACCTAACCTCTTAAAACACAAATTAACATTGCTATTATGTAAAATAGCTATTACTTGTGATTTCTCTTAGCCTATAATAGCTGATATATAACAGCTATAATAGCTGAGGACGGCATTGCTTATGCTTATCGCTTGCTTATACAAGCAATGCTTATATAACAGCTATAATAGCTGAGGATGGCATTGCTTATGCTTATTGCTTGCTTATACAAGCAATGCTTATATAATAGCTACATATTATTTATAGAATTTACTTAAATAAAATGATTTAAGCAACCTTTTAAAAATTGTTGCATATTAATAGCATTTAGTTAAAAATTCATTTATATATTTACAGTATTGATAAAAAACAAATATCTTAATAAATATAGTTTGTAATAGTAATTAGACAATATAATTTGGCAAGATATGGGTCAAGATTTTGCTTCAAAAATAACAGTCTAAGCCTGGTTTCCAGCTTCTCATCTGAACCAAGTTTTAAAAGTGCAATGAATGAACAGATACTAAAACTTATAAAAACTAAAGTTGTAATAGGCATTATAGCAAAGTGCTACATATTAAGTTTTATGCTATACCAAATGCCTTATGCTAAATATAGCCTTAAAGTTTTGTTTCATTAATATTAAAGCAGAAACAGCAATTAAACTTATTTATAAAATTGTACTATACTTTGTTAATTAAATTTCCAAACCTAATATCAATTTAAAATGCTTTTATATATTATAAATATTATAAACAAAGATAAAATTTCACTAATAAAGATAAGCCTAGCTACCCTTTAAATAGAATCATAGTCAGAAAGAAGATGCTATTTTCTAGGTAGTTTTCTTAGGTAAAAATGGAATTCTAACTTGGTTTGTAAATAACAAATTATAAATTATAACATGTAGACAGAATTTAAATATTTATATTTACACAAATAATTCTTAGATGTTTAATAAAACTCAAATCAAAATTATAAAAAATTGCTCATAAATTTAAGCATCAAAAACTTGTGCAAAAAATTGTATGCAAATTTCTGTTCCAAATTTTCTATACAAAGGTTGCAACCCAGTTAAACTATAGTTTGGAAGGCAACATGTATGCTGGCCACACTCCAGATCATGTAGTATATGCCCAAAAATTTGGGCATGCACTGGCCTTGCATGCCAAAAGTAGGCATGCACAGTTGGCATGCATCACTCCAAAGAAAATAGTGTGCGTGCATACCTGGTGTGTACTTTATAGAATCACGCAGAAAAGTTATTGTAAAGTGGAAAAAAAATTTTTAAGCATAAATTTTAAGCTTTGTGGTCTGTGGTCTGCTTGTGGTCTGCATTTCATGAGGATTCTCTATAGGTTTATGGTTTATGTGTCTGAATATTCAGTTGGAGTAATATAAATTTTAAGCTTTCCAGGATTTTAAAGCTTGTAATAAACCATTTAAACAAATTTTTGTGTATTGTTTTTTACAATAAATATTATTGCAGAAAAAATGTGTCTGAATACTCAGTTGGAGCAATATAAATTTTAAGCTTTTCAGGTTTTTTAAGCTTGTAATAAACCATTTAAACAAATCTTTGAGTGTATTGTTTTTTACAATAAATATTATTGCAGACAAATCAACCAAATTATCTGCCAAAAAGGCCCATTATACAATGTTAAAAAATTCATTTATTGTTGCAACACCAGTGTAGTTTTGAGAATGGGCATGCACTCACTTTTTTAGCATGCATTTGTAATTTTTTTGTTTAGACATGCACCTATTAGACATGATCCAGATTATGGTACACCAAGATATCTTAGTGTAGAACAAGGGTACTTGCCCTTTTTAGTGTATATCAGCATATCCTAGCATACATGAGAGTAGAATTTGATGAGATTCTAATGAAAAACAAGGACATGGCAGCTGCACAAATATTGATAAAAAAATCAGTGAAATTTCTAAATGTGAGTTTGCGCAAAGCAATGTTTAGTGTCAAATATCTCAGCATCAAAGCTGTCGTTTGCGATGCCTAAGGGGTCATTTTAAAACTGAAACATGCGTAAAGAGTAAATTGAAGCATTTTTTAATCCAGTATTTGCTTTTAGGCTACTACGATCAAAACAATTTCAGTTAATGGTAAAGCAATGTCTAATCAGAGTGTTGCTAAGCAATTTTTAAATCAATGTATGTCAAGAAAGATTTTTACTTCAGTTAATAAATTAAAGCTTATTTGACGCCCAACACTTGCGTAAATATTTGTCAAAAAGATGGTTGAAGTGGGTCAATTTTGTTTAAAATTAAAGATGATCATTTTAAATGTCTGTTTGAATATCTATCGTGAAACCCTCATATATTGGCAATAGACATTATGGTAACTTATAGCATAGTAGAGTTCTTAACTTTGTTATAGTTGTTTTATTGTATCACTAAAATGCATCACAAAAAATTGCCATCAAATGTACACTATTACATGATCTAGACTAAGGAAATAGCACTGTCTTATCTACTTTTTCTCCAAGGTAAAACTATGCTATAGTAAAAAATGGAAGCTATTGTATTTCTTTCTATACAAATAAAAGTACCCTACCATTGAAAATCCCTATAACTAAATCTCTAAGGTTTGTATACTTGTGACTCTTTCTAAAGTCATTCTGATTCTAAGAAAGTATATACTTTTAACAAAGCCCACTTTTTCTTTTCTTTGTTTTTAAAAATGCTGGAATATAATTGTTTGAAAAGCATAGGTGAATTTTTTTTAATTTTCTTGTTTATTAGTGCAGCACCTTTTGAATTTTTTAAAACTTTTAGTGATAGTAGGTGCTTCAGAATATCAGCTTTTAGCTTTTATGTTAAGATTTATGTTTTATTTAAATTGAAATATTACGATTAATTACCTATGTACAAAAAGAAATCAAACTAATTATATGGTTTTGTTGTTGTGCAAATTGTTTTGAATTGTCCCAAAATATTTAGACACATAAACCACAAACCTATAGAGAATCCTAATGACATGCCAACCACGAGAAAAGCAGATTGGATTTGGAAAATGGATTAAAGTCGTTTTGGTAACAAGACGTTTCGGTGACAGTCCTTTTGGTGACAAGCAAAAGTTGTTTTGGTGACAAGAAAAATACAATTTTAGTTATAGCCATTCTCTTTTTAAACAGAAAATTACTTAGAAAATCTTAAAGGATATTGAGCCTAAAATTTTATAATTTTTTAAACAGTTGAGTATTTCTGTATTTAATTTTGTTTATTTACAATTATAGAGTTGTGGTCTTTTGAATTATGTTTTCCAATATAAACATGCAAAAGCATTGACGAGTAAATATCTCCACATTTCTTGTGGTCTGCATTTCATGAGGATTCTCTATAGGTTTAAGGTTTATGTGTCTGAATACTCTGGGACCATTCAAAATGATCTGCACAAGAAGAAAACAATATTATTAGTTTGATTTCCTTTTTTAAATATATTCTTTGAATGAAAATATTCAAATATATTATGTCACAAAATATAAATCTTAACAAAATAACTAAAACCGAATATTATGAAATGCCTCTTATTACTAAAATGACAATACTCATGAAATCTTTGATTTTTCATTAAAAATGAAGTCTGTCTATCACAATAGCAACTTGTCACCAAAACAACTATTTGTCACCAAAATGTCTGTCACTGAAATGTTTTGGCAATGGCTAGAGTTCCGGCACCGGAACCCATTTTCTAACAGCTAGGGATCCGGCAGTGCCGTATAGAAGCATATAAAGACTGCTAAGAAAAGAACATATCTTAAGAAGTCTAAATATTAGAAGCATCTCATCCCGAATCTTATCATATCATCTTAAATTTTAATCTAGAACAAAATCTCAATATCAGCCACCTGTAGAAAGAAAAATATAATGTTCCATCTATATTATAATGGCATTGCCGGATCCGTAGCCATTAGAAAATGGGCTCCAGTGCCGGTACTCTAGCCATTGCCAATGTCTTGTCACCAAAACAACTCGTACCCTGGAAAACATATAAGATCTTCAAGTTAATTTTCTGTCAAAAACAAAATAGCTATCACCAAAGGTATTTGATTGTCACTGAAGGGACTTTTGCTTGTCACCAAAAAGTCTTGTCACCAAAATGACTAGGCCCTATAATCCCATTGAAACTCATGAGTTCATATATTGAATCCATTATTATATTCATTTTTAACCTTAACATAAACTGTTAAAAATTAAGCATTATAATTATAAGTAAAATATTGCAATTTTTGCATAGGCCTAATTCTAATAGATATTAAGTAATTATTAAATAACTAATTTTATGAAATCAAAAGAAATTCTATCAATAATATTGCATAGACATCGTAGTAATGTCAGTAATGTTTAAGGATTGGGAAGCTAAATAACTTCTTTACTTTTTATGTAAGTTTTAGGGTTTTTAAAGATTTTAAGTTTTAACTAACCAATTTTGTTCCTAAATCCTAGGCCCCTAATATTTGCTTTGTTTTGGCTTGGTGTCAATGTCTAGGCCTAATGATATACTTTTTCAAAGTTCTACTAAAGATAGAAGAAAACTTACCACTCTGTTCACCAAGAAACACTAACTTAAACTTGCGCAATGGATTTCCAAAATCAGCAGGACCTGCCATTCTAAATATATCAATTTGTTCACTTTGTTAGAAAGCTTGAAAAACGGAATGTAACTTCTCTGTACGTCTTTTGAATTGTAGTACTAGTAAATTTATAAGATACGTTTGTTATTTGATAGACTCTAAATTAGATATATTTTGCTACTTAAAAATAGTACACAATTGGTGTCAATCTTTTTTTCGTATTTAATTTACTCTCGCTTGCTCGTGTACGATCGGCCGGCTCGGTCACGAAAAATTCGGCCAAGGGTCTCCCTAAAACACGCCCCGCACCGCCCCAGCAGCGCTACACATTATAACGTTTTTGTCAATGCAGTGTTTGATTGCTGAGAAAACTGATTGATGTTAGTGTAAAATAATAACTATTTTAATAATTTTATATATATATATACATTTTTAATCAGAGCGAACATTGATACTTACCATCATTTAAATTTATCGTATGGGGGCTGCACGTGCATGCCAGCAACTTGCGTGTCAAGCAGCTTAATTTTTATTTTATTGCAAGAAATGAATTATTCTTAATAAAGTTTTAAATGCTATCGACAGCTATTGCTTTAAAGCTATTAAAAGAGCACTCCTCCCAAGCCTGTGTTATCGACTCACCTGTATATAGACCCACAGAGTCCCTTTATCTGTATAAACCTAAATCGACGTCCGAGTCAGATGACTGGAAGGCGGATGGCTATTTATGGAAAGACGGAGGACGAGACCGACTGCCGAGGTAAAAATTCTGATCATCCAGACACAATAGGTCTAAAAGCACTATTTCAAATGGTACTGAAACAGTTTCTATTAGGTTATACAGCATTTGTTTGCTGTATCTTATATATTAAATATAAAATGTAATGTAAAATTAAATGTAGAATTTTAGTAAATAGGTAAATTCTGTATACCTGTGACAAGGTTCTGCTTCCAATGATCTAGATAGATCATAGAAACATTATTTCTTGCTGCTTAATGTCAATAAAACTGGATATTTTCAGATTTTTTATTAGTAAATGTCTTATTACTAGCATTGCATTATATTTTCTTTTTTGAATAAATATTTTAAATATTGACACAATCTTTCTTTTTAATATTAATATTGGTTAACCCATAAATACTTCATTAAAAGTCTTAAAATTGATTGTGTTAATATAGGCTTTGATAAGTTATAAAACTAATTTTAGCTCCTACAAAATAGTCTCTTGTAAATGATAATAAGATTAATTGTTAAGGCCTGTGCATGATGTTGGTATACAATAGCTGGAGACAAAAGGTCTTTTTATTTCAATAGATAAAATGGCAGTGAAGAGTTTGTGCTTCTCTGTATGTATATTTGTAAAATTACTAAAAGCACAAGATTGAGGGGCCTAGGGAGGTACAAAAAGGTGGTGTGGCATGATAGGCTTTGCCAACCCCCTCCTGCCCCGACTTAGCAAGCCGACTAGCTTGGTATGCACCACCCCACCCCAGCTAGATAAGGTTGGGTGGTTTCCAGTGTGGCTGCATTGGTGTTGCCAGTTGTGTACATTCTTGCTGCCACAATTAAAGCTATTGATTTTGACTGTTCTGAATGTTTTTATGCAAATAAGCTTGTATTAGAGTGGGGCTAGATTATTAGCAAAGTCAAAATTATTTTAGATAATATAGGTTATAGGCTTTAGTGTAGTACATGAACTAATTTAAATAAAATAAGAATATAATTTATAAACAAATTCCTCATATAAATTCATACAAAACGTTTTTTCCATCCAAAAGTATAAAAGTTTTGTTAAAATAATTGGCATTTTGTCTCCAAAAATAATATATAAAAATTATTTTTAGAATCAACTTATTGAAATATGCATAAATCCATTAACACATTGACATAGCCATAAGATATGCTTATAACACCAAACAAGTTGTTTCTGGTATGTTCTTTAAGAACAATATTATGTTTTTTTTATAAAATGCTACAGCTACATATATACAATATAAAACCTTGCGCTTTCGAATTTAATCTAGCAAATTATAATTTTTGACAAAATTAATAATAACTTTTTAGAATACGTCCAACTCTATATAAGTACCGCTATTTGTCCAGAGACACCTCTGGACAAATGTCCCGCTTGTTCATCAGACAAGCGTATCAATTAATCAATTCTAATGGCTCTAAAGATTCAAGGTAAATATAAATTATAAAATGTTGAATAAAATCGGGTGTAGCATCCTGTTTTTGACAGTTTAATATACTAACTGCTTCTAATGTTCTTATTTCAGCAAGACACTGATCCACTATATCGGAAATCCATCAGTGCAACCACCTGCTAACATGGTGTATCACGGAAACCGCAAGCACTGTGGAACTTTTATGCGGACTAGCCCATCGGTGCTCGGCAATCTTCGAGCCGAACTTTCGACCCTTGCTCCTTCGCAAGCATATCGACTTTATCTAGGTCAGAGCAGCAACCCAGTGCGTAATCCTCGGAATCTAAAGCAAGTCGAGAACCTTAAGAGCTCTATGCCAAATATGCTTTCAAAAGACGAAATTATGAACATTCACATTCTTGCCAATGAACTACCAGGATTCATTCGTACAATCCAGACGTTTCCTGACTTAGCTATTCCAGCTGGCTGTCCTGAGCTTCTGGACTTGCTAAATCGCATTTTATTGTTGGACGATAGGAATCAGCTATTGTCGTATGATACTGGATTTGAGATGACAAGAGCACTAGTCTCACCTCTTGTAATTCGATTACCAATTTTCATTAACAATCCGGTTTGCCCAGCCTTTTTTCTCATTCACCATCGAAAGCTCGAGGCTCGCCACAAACTTTTGTGGCAAGAAGTGAAATCCTCGCTTCCTGCATTGGCAACTACTAATGTGGCATGCGTTATGGATGGAGAAATTGGGCTGAGAAATTCGATGGCTTCTGTCTTCCCCAATATCCGATTTTTGGGATGCTGGAACCATCTGAAGCGGGACGTCCGGTTCTGGATTCGCAAGAACGGTGGAACATCGGCTGATGAAGACATGATTTCAGCAGATCTACTCTCCCTGCTAGAAACAGACAGCATCGAGCAGTACAATGCCCAGTATGCAAGCTGCAAAAAAAACTGGAATCCAAGTTTTGCCGCTTATTTTGACAATCAAATTCACCCATTAATCCCTAAATTTTTTGCAAAGTGGATTCTACAATCGCACTACTGCCCAGTTACCGGTGTAACTCAGAACCAATCAGAATCAATAAACGCAATGCTCAAGCGTGTGCTTAACTTCAAGGATGCAACGATCGATGACTGCATTGTCGGACTTTACCAAACTTCTCGATACTACAGGAACGAAATTCTTCGTGGTTTGTGTGGCCAAGGAAACTACACTAAAGCCGGAGTTCCAACATCTACAACAGTCGCCCGAAACTGTAACACTCTCTCCATCGTTGTCGTTAGAACAAATAGCTGCGAACATTCAACGCCGGCACTCTCAGACTTCAGCGACTCGAGAAATTCGAGAAATTGGTGCGATTAAAGTGACTGTCATACGTCCCAACATGAGTTTCTATGATAGCAACAGCAATGAGTCAGGTGGCACGGGGCCTTCATTGTCCAATGATGCTACTGGTACTCCTGTTCACCAGCCCGTTGGAGAATCTAGCCACAAATCTGTGCGAGTTAATGTCGATCTAGACGACAACGAACAGTCGACACGGATCAGCTTGCTTAGTGAGCAACATAAAGTTTCATTCAACCCTACTCTTGGTAACTTCATAGTGACTAACGTTGCCGGACGAAATAATGTTGTGACATTTAGCAACGGCGTTGCTTCGTGTTCTTGTGTCTCTGCTCAATCGTGTTCGCATATCGCAGCGGTTAGACGAAAAATTGGATTGCCCCGAGTTGCCGAGAAGCCTGTAGGAATCGGCAAAATCTTAAAAGCTTCTCGATCGAATAAGGGACGTCGACGCAAAGGATTTTCTCGAGAGGAACGCATCGAACAAAATAAGCTTTGGCGTCATGAACGTGCACATGAATCTATAACTTGTGAGTCTGCTAACCGTAGCAATGGTGAGTTTCCACGAATACCAACAGTCAGGGGCGGATTTAGGGGGGGGGGGGGGGGGGGAGCGCCCCCCCCCCCCCCGAAACAGCTGGATGAAACATATTGCCCCCCCCCCAAAAAACCTAAGTTTGTGCCCTTTAAACTTGATTTTTCGCCCCCTACACGCATTTTTTGCGCCCCTAGCTTAAAAATTGGCGCCCCTCATACTCATGTTGCGCCACAAACTTGGACCGCCCACCTTAAATAAAATCCTAGATCCGCCACTGCCAACAGTGATAAACGAGCCAGCCGCTCATGCTTTTGTTGATTGTTCTGATCATGTCGCCAGTTTTGTTACTGTCGAAGCTTCGGCGCTATCGACATCAGGCTATCGTCCATTCGGCCTACCCAATCGTAATGGAAAACTCTGTTGGTTCAACGCCAGTCTTCACGCAGTTGGTGCGGCATTGTCAGGGAGAAATTTTTCTGAAACAGCCGTGAATTCGTCCTTTCTTATACGACTCTTGGCCAACATTTCGAGCAGATCTGGATTCAGCGAATATTTGTACAACACTGCATTGGAAGAATGCTGTACGGCTGGTCAAATAAATACCAACGAATATAACGACTGCTTTGAATTTTTCGTGCTCATTTCTCAAAAGCTGCAGACTATTCGTCGCCAGTTTAGAATTCAGGTAATACTTCTCGTTTCTAAATTTCAAAAAGCACTTACGAGTACAGAAACTTGCTTTACTTTTTGAACGGAAACCATTTGAAACGACAATATCATAGGGAACTAATGTAGTAAAAAGAGGCAAATACATGTAAACAAATATGAATCCAGGATCGGACACGTACAGCATAGATGGCAGTAAGAGAGTACAGGCACTTTAAATCGATGTTTTCAATTCCGTCTCAGCTGTTTGGCTTTATTATTTTAGCTCGGCGGGTCCACCCTATGTCTCCGGTGCAATAATGCCGCGACTACTGAAAGTTTGCATGAAACATTCGTGGTGGTTCAACCAGTTGAAGGACAGCAGCTGATTCAGCTTGTGAATGCGGCACTACGACCGGACGAGTCTGATGACATCACATGCACAGCCTGTCAGACAAGTAGCTGCGTTCATAGCAGAACTCCTCAAAATGCGCCACCTCTCCTGTGCTTCGTCGTGAACAGGCTCTTGAGAAGCCAGGCAACTATTGTCAAGAACCGAGTGGGCTTCGATTTAACGCCAGAAATTGACTATAACAATCAGCGCTATTGCCTCTAAAGTGTGATTGTGCACCTGGGAGAACGAGTCGACGAAGGTCATTACGTCGCTTATGTATTTCCATCAAAAGGTGACATATGCTACTTGCTGGACGATCTAATGACCACAGAGCTAAGCACTTCTACGTCTTTGCTGAAAAATATTTCGTCAGATGCTCGACTAGTTATATACAAACGTCAGCCGAAAGGTTAATTTTCTATCAACTCTGAAGCTACGAAACTGTTGTATTTTCGTCCTGTGGTAATAATAATTTAGCTAATTTCTAGCATAGCTCGTTTATTATATATAGCAGAGTACTGATGATTATTTTCAAATGGGCATTTACATTTCATAAAAAGCCCTGCAAGAAGTGGACTTTGAATAAAGAGTTGTGTGAATCTGTGAAATAGATTAAAAGAAAAATAGCTTGTAGTATATAGTATAGCAATGAGCTTGTGTTTGTATGCCTGTTTCTTGGTAAGTTTGTTTCACTAAGGTGAAAAAAGCATGTGGCAGTGCCTATTTATTGACTGATGAAACAGATTTTGGTACATTGAGTACATGATAATGTTCATGAGTATGGAGAATAGATAGGCTAGATAGGGGTGCTGAGTCAGGTATTGGGACCTGAGTGCTTTTGAACTGTCTGTTTGCATGAAAATGTTAAGGACAGTGAATTCCAAGAGTGCACAATGCACAACCATGTCATAATGGTAATGGCAATGAGATCATAGTTTAGAGGTTTTCATTTATAGCTAATCATCATATTATTATTAAATTGTTTGCTGATAAGAAAATGGCTATGTATTTACTTAAACTTTTTATGTCTAAACCTTTTCTGTTTGTATGCTTAAAGTTATTTATATTATTAAGTGTTCAACTTACTTCATTGCTATAATGCCAACATTTATTTTACTTTCAATATAGCAAGAAAAATTTCATATAAAATGGCACTTTATGCATCAGATGTTACTATTTGTTACTTTTTTCTATTTTGTCTATTGAGAATCCATTTTGCCTATTTTGCCTACTTGTCTATTTGAGAATAAAAAAACAATATTTTTTGCAACTTTGAACATTTTTGCCTTTTTTTCCAAATTTAAAAGAGTAAGATCTAATTAAGTGTAAATAGTCTTTTAGTTTAATAATGTTTTTTCTTGTTTTTAAGTAAATGGCACTGTTACAACTTTTTCTGTTATAACATTTTTGAAAAGCACTTTTTTGTTCTCTTGAAATGTTAAATTCTAATATATCCCTGTTACTTTTTAATTTTTGTGTTCCCTGTTATTAGAACTTGTCCTTTTTTCAATCTGGAATATGTGCTATTTTGCTTACTGTGTATTTTTTCTAAGCCATCTAATTATATTGGTTAATATAGACTTTGAAAAAATATGCTGTTTTAATTTGTTACTATCATAAAAATGTACTTTATTACTGGCATATTGTTGAATTAATTATTTATGTTTAGTGTCTGAAAAATGAAATGAGCCAACTATAATCAATACTATATACAATCGAATAATGCATTAGACATTAAATATAAATCAAATGCAGGAGAAATAATAAAAAATAACATCAGAGATTCAGAGTAAAAAAGTGCAAGTGTAGGTGAAAAAAATTCCAGAAAATTTGGGGGCGTTAAAGATGCAAAATCTGCCGCTAAATTAAAAAAAGGCTTGTAACAACATTCGAGTGAAATTTTGGCTATAACCTAGACCTAGGGCTAGGCTAACCAAGTTATGCTATTAAATAGCAGATGAAATGTAGTTACAACCACTTCGTTTACTCAGCAGGCAGACGGTATTTCTTGTTGAAAGAGAACCAAAGATACATTAAGTTATTGACACTGTTGTGGGGGCCTACGGCTTTACTTTCGCTTTGCTACGCTAGATGACTAAAGTAGCTTACCTGGACTTGTTGGTTTTCTAGTTCTTTGGTTAGATACTTGAAGCGTGTATATTGCTTGTTGGTTAGTTTAGAATTGTCTTAATGTAATTACTTTACCGTTGGTGTTAGCTTAGATATTCAGAGAGCTTCATCATGAGTGGAGCTCCTAACAAAATGACCGTGTATAAGTGTATTAGATTCAACGTATTATATAAGCACGTGTTATTTTCTATTCACGATTCAACAAACTAATGTAACACGGTAAAGTTGAATACCTGTTGACAAGTCTAGTGCGCTTTCTGCTAAAAATTCTTTAAACTTAGGATTTTCTACTTCTAATAAAATAAATGCATTTAATTAAAATTTTTATCTTAGCATAAAACTTATTTTGCAAAGTCTTACAAACCAAATTGTTATAACGTGTAGCGCTGCTGGGGCGGTGCGGGGCGTGTTTTAGGGAGACCCTTCGGCCAAATGTGCGCGCTTTACAAATACATAGTAAAACAAAAAACTTTCTAAAATACTTTTTTACTTGTAAAATTAAGCAGCTTACCCCTTTCTTAAGCTATCCAAAGTAAGGTTTTCTTTTTCTGCTTCTGTTTCGTTCGTGTTGGCATTTAATGGCTGAACCGGATGCATTTGGGTGAAGACCAAAGGGGCCGGCCTGTATTTTGGCGAATGTGCACTTGGTTCACCCGTTCATCTTTTCCGAATCTCCACTGAAGAGTGGTGGCCCTGCCTCCCTTCCCCAGTTGCGTTGAATTAGAGTTATAGCTGTGATGTATTAGAGAAAAGGTGATTGACATGTGAAATGTTCTCGCAAGTTTTAATGATGCGTCTGTGTCCTGCAATACTAATTGTTGTATTGTTTTAAATATTGCAACAGGGACTACTCAATACTATTGATGTGAAACAACAAACGTTGGAGTACTGCGAGTTCCGACTATTTTAGTGTTAAATGTATATTTGAATTCTTGAATTCAAGTGACTTTTTTGTCTGTGGTAAAACTTAATCCAATCAAAATAATGCCTTTCGAGGACTAAGAGAATAATAAATCAATTTCCAACTTTTTTTCGTTTTCCTGTCCCTAGTATTGGCTAGTACCTGTATTGCATAAGAATGCATTGACTGATTGTCATGTCAAATGTCATATTTTCAAGTGTAAAAGTCCGGAAAATTAGAACAACTCTTCTTAACAAAGTATAGTTGTAATTTTAAAAAGAACTGATTAATAAAATAGTTTACATAAACAAATATTATTAAATTATTTCTTTAAAAACGATATACCTCTTTTGCATTATAAACTTTAGAAGTAATCTGTTATTTGGCGGATTTCAGTTTTGTAATTTACTTCGTATTTTCAAGTATTGCCTTTCTTCTAACTAACTCATCATAGTCTCATTACTTGTATGCAGAACGTGCTTAGATTAGATTGTTAAAAAAAATAATCAATTAAAAATTCTATAATCTAAGACAATTTTTTAAAACTAAATTTTTTACTTTAGTTTTGTATTTCTGAATGAAAATATTAAAAGTAGAAGAATAAATTTCTGAATAATTAAGGTTGACATTTTTTTAATTTACATTAAAGCTAAATATACTTTCGAAGGACTTTAAAGTGCAATGCCAGAGAATAAAACAATATGAATTCTCAGTATGTACGAAATTTCATACCCATCTTCACATATAAGCTTCTAAATCATTGTTGCATGGATCCATAAAATTAAAAGGGTGAATTTTGTGGGATTTTCATAAATCAGATTCACATGTATCAACTATTGCCAACAGTGGCTTCATCCATCAGGTCAGGATCTGCCTATTTTAAATATTAGGCCTATTACATACCAGTGTGCGGATCATGTACCCGTGTACGCCGGAAAAAATTCGGGCGTCAAGGACTTTGTACGCCAGTGTACGCCAAAAACAAAAAGTTGCACTCAAATGTACACTAAAAATTCCAAAAAAAGGGTCATTCGGTTTTCACGAGTAGAGTTTTCTAGGAAAGGCTTTCGTATGAAAAGTGTCTTTAAAATATTACGAATATTGTCAGTTTAAACAAACTTAAATAACACCTACAAAAAATATCATGCAAAGTTAATACTTTCAGCAAAATTTTACACTAGTTTAATTTTTTTTTAACTTAAAATAAGCAAAAAGTTTATCACTGACGATATAAATTTTCCTTTACTTTACGTAAAAACATTAATTTACATTACAATTTTCATGCACGGCATGAATTGATTCACCAAAATTTGTACGCCAAAAAAGTATGCGTGGCTGTGTTACTTGTGTACGCCAATAGTGTACGCCAACAAAGTGCGCCAGGGGTTGTGTACGCCGATTGTGTACGCCAAGGACTGAGGGTGGCCGTTTTGTACGCCGGAAAAGTTCCGGCGTACATGCATACCATCCGCAACCTGGATTACATATTCTATAAGCGACTATTTAAAACTAACATGTTTTTTTCTTTTGATTTGCATAAATTATTCAAAGCTTGGTTGTAAAATTTGCTTTGTTAATTTTTTTGTCAAGTGAAATGACTCATTTCATGTTTAAAGCAATTAAGTACTTATATTTTTATTCATAAGGTTATAGGAGATTTTTAAAAAGTTAGTAAACTATTTTAGATGTCCCATTTCCATAATCAAACCAATCAAATCCAATATACTAAAAATTGTAGTTAGATATATTTTAAAATATAGATACACTAAAACTTTGTTTTTTCTAATTTATTCTATGATTTAACATTTTTTAGTACAGCTTATAGGCAGCTGCTTCTTATGCCTATTTAGCAGCCTTTATAATTTATTGCATGCTCACTGAAGCTGACCAGCTAAAAGCAGGAGGGTGTTGCAATGCCAAAGCGCTGGGAGCAGTACAAGGGTAAGAGCTGGATCACCTGCAATGGTCGCTGCGTGTGCGCTAGGAACCTGTCAGTGTTCTACCTAACCCTGCTTCTGGTGGTGGTGTTTTCGGGACTATTCTTCGCGTTCGATTGTCGTTTTTTGGCAGTGAATCTGTCGCCAGCTGTGCCAGTTTTCGCCGTGCTGCAGTGTGGCTTTGTGCTGGCCTGCCTGCTGCGCACCACCCTGAGCGATCCGGGCATCATTCCCAGGGCTGGGCCCGACGAGGCTGCCTGGATGGAGGCTGAGATGGGTGAGTTTGCATCTTTTAGAGCTTGATTTTTTAGATAGGGAGAATCTGGATTCGGGTGCACTTTATTGATTTCCATGGAAAAGTACGAGCTACACTGTAAAATACATTTAATCTGTCTCAGAACCCAACTAATGTAATAGACTTGTAGGGACTTCAGGTGGTCGTCGAGGTTTTGAAATTCGCCAAAAATTGGTTAGCTAATCGGGCTCAAAAACTGCCAATATTGGTTGGCTAATCGGGCTCAAAAACTGTCAATATTGGTTAGCTAATTAGGCTCAAAAACTGTCAATATTGGTTAGCTAATCGGGCTCAAAAACTGTCAATATTGGTTAGCTAATTAGGCTCAAAAACTGTCAATATTGGTTAGCTAATCGGGCTCAAAAACTGTCAATATTGGTTAGCTAATTAGGCTCAAAAACTGTCAATATTGGTTAGCTAATTAGGCTCAAAAACTGTCAATATTGGTTAGCTAATTAGGCTCAAAAACTGTCAATATTGGTTAGCTAATTAGGCTCAAAAACTGTCAATATTGGTTAGCTAATTAGGCTCAAAAACTGTCAATATTGGTTAGCTAATTAGGCTCAAAAACTGTCAATATTGGTTGGCTAATCGGGCTCAAAAACTGTCAATATTGGTTAGCTAATTAGGCTCAAAAACTGTCAATATTGGTTAGCTAATTAGGCTCAAAAACTGTCAATATTGGTTAGCTAATCGGGCTCAAAAACTGTCAATATTGGTTAGCTAATTAGGCTCAAAAACTGTCAATATTGGTTAGCTAATTAGGCTCAAAAACTGTCAATATTGGTTAGCTAATTAGGCTCAAAAACTGTCAATATTGGTTAGCTAATTAGGCTCAAAAACTGTCAATATTGGTTAGCTAATTAGGCTCAAAAACTGTCAATATTGGTTAGCTAATCGGGCTCAAAAACTGTCAATATTGGTTAGCTAATTAGGCTCAAAAACTGTCAATATTGGTTAGCTAATTAGGCTCAAAAACTGTCAATATTGGTTAGCTAATTAGGCTCAAAAACTGTCAATATTGGTTAGCTAATTAGGCTCAAAAACTGTCAATATTGGTTAGCTAATTAGGCTCAAAAACTGTCAATATTGGTTAGCTAATTAGGCTCAAAAACTGTCAATATTGGTTAGCTAATTAGGCTCAAAAACTGTCAATATTGGTTAGCTAATTAGGCTCAAAAACTGCCAATATTGGTTGGCTAATCGGGCTCAAAAACTGTCAATATTGGTTGGCTAATCGGGCTCAAAAACTGTCAATATTGGTTGGCTAATCGGGCTCAAAAACTGCCAATATTGGTTGGCTAATTAGGCTCAAAAACTGTCAATATTGGTTGGCTAATTAGGCTCAAAAACTGTCAATATTGGTTAGCTAATTAGGCTCAAAAACTGTCAATATTGGTTAGCTAATTAGGCTCAAAAACTGTCAATATTGGTTAGCTAATTAGGCTCAAAAACTGCCAATATTGGTTGGCTAATCGGGCTCAAAAACTGCCAATATTGGTTAGCTAATTAGGCTCAAAAACTGTCAATATTGGTTGGCTAATCGGGCTCAAAAACTGTCAATATTGGTTGGCTAATCGGGCTCAAAAACTGTCAATATTGGTTGGCTAATCGGGCTCAAAAACTGCCAATATTGGTTGGCTAATTAGGCTCAAAAACTGTCAATATTGGTTGGCTAATCGGGCTCAAAAACTGTCAATATTGGTTAGCTAATTAGGCTCAAAAACTGTCAATATTGGTTAGCTAATTAGGCTCAAAAACTGTCAATATTGGTTAGCTAATTAGGCTCAAAAACTGCCAATATTGGTTGGCTAATCGGGCTCAAAAACTGTCAATATTGGTTGGCTAATCGGGCTCAAAAACTGTCAATATTGGTTGGCTAATCGGGCTCAAAAACTGCCAATATTGGTTGGCTAATTAGGCTCAAAAACTGTCAATATTGGTTGGCTAATTAGGCTCAAAAACTGTCAATATTGGTTGGCTAATTAGGCTCAAAAACTGTCAATATTGGTTAGCTAATTAGGCTCAAAAACTGTCAATATTGGTTAGCTAATTAGGCTCAAAAACTGTCAATATTGGTTAGCTAATTAGGCTCAAAAACTGCCAATATTGGTTGGCTAATCGGGCTCAAAAACTGTCAATATTGGTTGGCTAATCGGGCTCAAAAACTGTCAATATTGGTTGGCTAATCGGGCTCAAAAACTGCCAATATTGGTTGGCTAATTAGGCTCAAAAACTGTCAATATTGGTTGGCTAATCGGGCTCAAAAACTGTCAATATTGGTTAGCTAATTAGGCTCAAAAACTGTCAATATTGGTTAGCTAATTAGGCTCAAAAACTGTCAATATTGGTTAGCTAATTAGGCTCAAAAACTGCCAATATTGGTTGGCTAATCGGGCTCAAAAACTGTCAATATTGGTTGGCTAATCGGGCTCAAAAACTGCCAATATTGGTTGGCTAATCGGGCTCAAAAACTGCCAATATTGGTTGGCTAATCGGGCTCAAAAACTGCCAATATTGGTTGGCTAATTAGGCTCAAAAACTGTCAATATTGGTTGGCTAATCGGGCTCAAAAACTGTCAATATTGGTTAGCTAATTAGGCTCAAAAACTGCCAATATTGGTTGGCTAATCGGGCTCAAAAACTGTCAATATTGGTTGGCTAATCGGGCTCAAAAACTGCCAATATTGGTTGGCTAATCGGGCTCAAAAACTGTCAATATTGGTTGGCTAATCGGGCTCAAAAACTGCCAATATTGGTTGGCTAATTAGGCTCAAAAACTGTCAATATTGGTTGGCTAATCGGGCTCAAAAACTGTCAATATTGGTTGGCTAATCGGGCTCAAAAACTGCCAATATTGGTTGGCTAATTAGGCTCAAAAACTGCCAATATTGGTTGGCTAATCGGGCTCAAAAACTGTCAATATTGGTTGGCTAATTAGGCTCAAAAACTGTCAATATTGGTTGGCTAATCGGGCTCAAAAACTGCCAATATTGGTTAGCTAATTAGGCTCAAAAACTGTCAATATTGGTTGGCTAATTAGGCTCAAAAACTGTCAATATTGGTTGGCTAATCGGGCTCAAAAACTGTCAATATTGGTTAGCTAATTAGGCTCAAAAACTGTCAATATTGGTTAGCTAATCGGGCTCAAAAACTGTCAATATTGGTTGGCTAATCGGGCTCAAAAACTGCCAATATTGGTTGGCTAATTAGGCTCAAAAACTGTCAATATTGGTTGGCTAATTATGCTCAAAAACTGTCAATATTGGTTAGCTAATCGGGCTCAAAAACTGTCAATATTGGTTGGCTAATCGGGCTCAAAATCAGCCACAATCTGACAAAATCTATAAATCGATAATAAAACCCACGTCAAGCCTCGCACAGCACGGTTCCGCAATACGAGACATTGCGCGACATTCGAATCAATGGCCGATTATTCAAGCTGAAATTCTGCCAGACCTGCAAGCTGTGGCGGCCGCCAAGGGCCAGCCACTGTTCTACATGCGACAATTGCGTTGACAGATTCGATCACCACTGCCCGTGGGTTGGCAACTGCGTTGGCAGGCGGAATTATCGATATTTTTATTTGTTCTTGGCCAGCGTGACCGTCTATTGTGTCTACATTATGGTGTTCGGCTGCATCAATTTGGTTATTCGTGAGTGCTTTGAGTTGGGACGGATTTTCTTTGTCAGAGTGGGATACTTTCCAGATTAAAGGATCCTTATTTGGAAGCTGGACTTTGGAATTTTTGCTTTTGAAAAGACACCAATACTGATTTGGATCCAGATCTCTGGAGAATGGGTGATTTCTTTGAAAATTTGATATTTACTAGAATGAGATCTCTTGAGAAGTCTCCCAATTGAATTGGGGTCTGTGTCATGGGTTGTCACGGGGATTGGGATCTTTGGTGTGCTGGGGTGTGATGGAGATTGGGATCTTTGGGAGTTGGGGTGTCACGGAAATCAACGATCTTAGAAAAAATGGAATTTCTACTTGAATTTTCTTCCTCGAGTTTTGTTTTGTTTGAGTATTAGTTTTTTTACGAGATGCCATTTCTTAATTTTATATTTTTTCTGAACTAGTGATCATTATCGCCATACTAAATGAAACCGCTGCTACCTAACCATGTCTATTGCATTTCAATTCTATCATTTCAGTGAGCAGGCAAAAAAATGGAGACTTTATCCAGGTGCTGAGAGAGTCGCCTACCAGATATCCTTTGTCAAAAAATACTTTTAAACCTAGTTTTACCATATTTGATATTTTTAAGCAGCAATTAAAGTGTTTGTTTTCCTTAACTCAACTCAATCTTCCCGTCTGCACTCTGGTAGTCATCTTGGTGGCATTTTTCTCCTTGTTCTCTGTGGTTGGACTTGGCGGCTTCCACACCCTGCTGATCTGCCGCGAGACCTCCACGAATGAGGATGTGAGCGCTGCTGTGGATTGTGGAGAATCTCTAGCACAGCCTCCAGATACTCAGAGATCTAGCACATTCTCTAGATACCCAGGAGTAGTCTAGCACAGTCTACAGATCCTCAGAGATCCAGCACAGCCTCTAGATATTCAGGGTGTTCTAGCGTGCGCAGTCCATACGAGCGAAGATACTACGGGTGATTACTCGTAGCACAGTCTCTAGATGCTCAGGGAGATCTAGCCCAATCTACAGAGATCTGGGCCAGGTTCTAGACACCCAGGGAAATGTAGCACGGCTCTCAGACCCTCGGGAAGGCCCTGGCCAACACTAGTGCTACTTCTCATCAACCCTCTCCCTAACCACCAGATCAAGGACCTGTACAACACAAAGCGCAACCCGGATCTGATCAACCCGTTCGACCACGGCGGCGGCTGCGCAAATTTCTGCTACATTTTATTCGGACCGACGGCCCCGTCCTTAGCAAAATTCGACTCAGAGCTCGATCCCGAATGGCGCCCACCGCCGCCGCCGCTTCGGACGGAGAATCCCCGGCGGCAGTCGCAGCCGCAGCGGCCCGTCTCCCAGCAACAACAGCAGCAGCAGCAACAGCCCAGCAGCCTTCACAACCAGCAGACGCGTTATCCGTCGCCAGTCGGACTGCCGCCGGTGCAGTTCGTCTCGGGCAGCGACGGCGGCAGAGTTAACGGCATCGGCGGCGTCGGTCGCGGCGGCGGAAACGACGACTTGGCAATGGCGACGGTCTCTTCTTCGGCTTCTTCGCTGTCGGCCAACAGGAATCGGAAGCCTTCGGGCTATGGCGGCAGGAGTGAGCACACAAATTGGGATCAGGAATCTGGGATCTCAGATTGGGATCACGAACGTGGGATCTCAGATTGGGATCAGGACTGTGGGACTTCAGATTGGGATCAGGAATCTGGGATTGCAGATGAGGATCAGGAATCCTGGATTATGGATTGGGATCAGAAATCTGGGATCTCAGATTGGGATCAGAAATGTGGGATTTCAAATTGGGATCAGGTATGTGGGATCTCAGATTGGGATCAGGAATGTGGGATTGCAGATGAGGATCAGGAAACTGGGATCTCAGATTGGGATCAGAAATATGAAATTTAAAATTGGGATCGGGAATCTGGGATTTCAGATTGGGATTAGGAATCTGGGATTACAGATTAGGATCAGGAATCCTGGATTTCAGATTGGGATCAGGAATCCGGGATCTCAGATTGGGATCGGGAATGTGGGATTTCAAATTGGGATCAGGAATCTGGGATCTCAGATTAGGATCAGGAATCCGGGATCTCAGATTAAGATCAGAAATCTGGGATTTCAGATTGGGATCAGAAATGTGGGATTTCAAATTGGGATCAGGAATCTGGGATCTCAGATTGGGATTAGGAATCCGGGATCTCAGATTAGGATCAGGAATCTGGGATCTCAGATTGGGATCAGAAATGTGAGATTTCAAATTGGGATCAGGAATTTGGGATTGCAGATAAGGATCAGGAATCTGGGTTTTCAGATTGGGATCAGGAATCTGGGATTTCATATTTGGATCAGGAATATGGGATTTCAGATTGGGATCAGGAATCTGGGATTTAAAATTGGGATCAGGAATCTGGGATCTCAGATTGGAATCAGGAATCTGGGATTGCAGATTGGGATCAGGAATCCGGGATTCCAGATTGGAATCGGGAATCTGGGATCTCAGATTGGGATCAATGTGGGATTTCAGATTAGGATCAGGAATATGGGATTTAAAATTGGGATCAGGTATGTGGGATTTCAGATTGGGATCAGGAATGTGGGATCTCAGATTGGGATCAGGAATGTGGGATTGCAGATGAGGATCAGGAATCTGGGATTTAAAATTGGGATCAGGAATGTGGGATTTCAGATTGGGATCAGGAATGTGGGATTTCAGATTGGGATCAGGAATGTGGGATTTCATATTTGGATCAGGAATCTGGGATTTAAAATTGGGATCAGGAATCTGGAATCTCAGATTGGAATCAGGAATCTGGGATTGCAGATTGGGATCAGGAATCCGGGATTCCAGATTGGGATCGGGAATCTGGGATCTCAGATTGGGATCAATGTGGGATTTCAGATTAGGATCAGGAATATGGGATTTAAAATTGGGATCAGGTATGTGGGATTTAAAATTGGGATCAGGTATGTGGGATTTCAGATTGGGATCAGGAATGTGGGATTTCAGATTGGGATCAGGAATGTGGGATTTCAGATTGGGATCAGGAATGTGGGATTCCAGATTGGGATCAGGAATGTGGGATCTCAGATTGGGATCGGGAATCTGGGATCTCAGATTGGGATCAGGAATTTTGACCTTGCTATTCAATTTTCTTCAGACATGGAAGGGAAAACACGGGCCTAGTTGCTTGTCTAGACAGATGGTTAGACATGCACTGCAGATCTGGGGATACAATACTGCATAATCTGTGCAATTGCAGGCTCAGTCACAAGTCCAACTACATCAGCGAGCTACATCGTCTAGCAGCACTGCTAATGTCTGCCCCTCGCAGTCTCAGATCCTACAGAAGTGCTTTGCTGAGTCCACGGTCGCTGTTCTAGACACTTGATGAAATTTAATCTTAAATAATTGTGATATTTGCGTGCAAATATAAAATCTTATTCTATGCGTAGACGAGTACATTCTCTTTTAAACCAACTAACTAATGCAGCTGTACTTACGACATTCTTGATTCTTTTTGTTTTTAAATCAACTTTTAATCTGCACAGAGAGCTCTGTGCAATTTTTTTAATAACAAAAAACACTATGATTTTTATGAATGTTCACAATATTTAATTTTTTCAAACCAAATAGTCCGAGACCCAATTTTACACTCCCCACTTGACCAGCCCTAATTAGAAGTCCCACAGTGTACACTCCCTTCTGACCAGCCCTAATTAGAAGTCCCACAGTGTACACTCCCTTCTGACCAGCCCCTAATTAGAAGTCCCACAGTGTACACTCCCTTCTGACCAGCCCCTAATTAGCAGTCCCACAGTGTACACTCCCTTCTGACCAGCCCCTAATTAGAAGTCCCACAGTGAACACTCCCTTCTGACCAGCCCTAATTAGAAGTCCCACAGTGTACACTCCCTTCTGACCAGCCCCTAATTAGAAGTCCCACAGTGTACACTCCCTTCTGACCAGCCCTAATTAGCAGTCCCACAGTGTACACTCCCTTCTGACCAGCCCCTAATTAGCAGTCCCACAGTGTACACTCCCTTCTGACCAGCCCCTAATTAGCAGTCCCACAGTGTACACTCCCTTCTGACCAGCCCCTAATTAGCAGTCCCACAGTGTACACTCCCTTCTGACCAGCCCTAATTAGCAGTCCCACAGTGTACACTCCATTCTGACCAGCCCCTAATTAGCAGTCCCACAGTGTACACTCCCTTCTGACCAGCCCCTAATTAGCAGTCCCACAGTGTACACTCCCTTCTGACCAGCCCACTACCATTACTTCGCTGACGAGCAAATTTCAATAAATTTTAAAACAATCTTATAACCGTTTTTACGGCTAGATCGAGAAATTATTTTTAAAAGAACCAAATCAAGGACCACTAGAATCTTCTTCTAGTGGTCCTTGAACCAAATCTGAAATCTCAATCGAGAACTTTGTGTCAAATAATTATTTTTTATATTTATGTCTGCCAATGCCTCGACCGTAGTAAACGTTA
The DNA here is from genome assembly GCA_002269645.1 of Macrostomum lignano. Taxonomy (NCBI): domain Eukaryota; kingdom Metazoa; phylum Platyhelminthes; family Macrostomidae; genus Macrostomum; species Macrostomum lignano. The sequence continues at coordinate 110,384 of NIVC01001223.1, read as the reverse complement.
ATTCTCGCTTTTAGTTGATTTATTGCTTGCTTGTCTACTTGTCAGTAGCATTCCTGGAAAATGCGCTATATATTCGATATAGATTTGCATATGATATAAACCGTTTTTCTGTCTTGTTCTAGAACTAACAGGTCGATTCGCTTCCAATTGACATTCCTAAATAAAATGCACGGAATCTTTTCTGCTCGCTTTTTAGTGCATAATTTAATGGGTTTCTTTAACTAAATTTGGGAAATCGTCTTTTTTTCTTTTTCTTTATTTTTGTCTCAGTTACAAGCATTACGAGAGCAAATAACATATAAAGTAAAAAATAAATTAATTTATAGTTCTATGAATTTCACATCATGGCAAGTGAGAAAATTTTAGGCCTCCGGCTTCGGCATTCCCAAACACTAAATGCAATTACTTGCCTCCCTGGCACATCCTGCAGCTTGTACTTCGCTTTTGAATAAAATATAGCATTTTGCGTTGCACTTAAGCTTACGGGCAAATCACTTGATCCTAAGTGGCAGGATTACACTGGCGAGGGCAGCTGCCGATCGAGTCTATGGCCCAAACCGTTGGCTGCCGGGCAAGTTACTTAAGCCTTGGGGGCACTGACTTAATCCATTCATGCTCTATCAAAGCGAACTAGAAGCTAAGGCTCGCAGCAACATGAGCTCGGAAGATGAGGCCAGCAAAGCTAGCTATGAAACTGCACCAGATGGAATTGGTGACGGACAACAACGTAGACCGTGGTCAAGGATGAGGGATGAAAAGCACAGCCTCGTCATCGACCCTAGACAGGGATGAGCGGCCGGTCGACGTCGCGCGATGATTCCAGGTCAACATTAAGACTGTTTTGTCTATCCGAAGGCGATACGAAGTTACTGGACGCCGTCATCAATTTGCTCATTTGCTCATATTGACTGATTAAAATTATACCCTTGCCACAACACCACCCACTGGGCGGCCGATTGAAAGCTTTTCAAATTGCGATAGAGCATAAATGGATTAAGTCTGTGCCCCAAGGCTAAAGTAAATTGCCTACTAGCCACCAGTTGAGACCATAGAATCGATCGGCAGCTGCCTCGCCAGTGTAATTCTGCCACTTAGGATCAAGTGATTTGCCCGTAAGCTTAAGTGCAACGCAAAATGCTATAGTAACGCGGGTTAAGGTGGGTATGCTTAATAGCTGCTTTTGTCAAGCTAAGTGAGAAGTATCCAAGCTAGAAATTCTACGAGGTTAGTGAGCTTTGGCCATAAACAACTGCTTGTTTTGTCACACAACCTAATTATAGCTGGTCTAAGGTTGGGCCATAGACATCTGCTTGTTTTCTCACAGAGCTTTATAGCTGGTCAAAGTTTGGGCCATAGACAACTGCTTGTTTTGCCACAGCTTTATAGCTGGCCGAAGGTCTAAGGCTTATAGTACGTGTGTCCATGGCCTGACCATGTGATCTTCACAGTGAGGAAGTATATTACGCACTTATCCATGCAGATAAATAAATATATTGAATCCTAGATACATGTAGATGTGGTTATGCACTTATACATGTAAGTGCTCATGCACCCATTCTCCGGTCTTGCTAACGTTACTTTTTCAGCCGGCTGTGAGTAGTCTGCTGTGAGTAAAAAACTGTTGTAAAATGATAGCGCACTTTGCCTTTGAACATGTTTTGCCGTTAAAATTTATATTTAAATTGGTTCAGAGTATTACATTAGCTAAATAGTCACCTCGATTCACAAGAAATTTCACACGGGCAGCATTCACAACCAGAAGTACATTAGCGCGCGCTCAGTGACAAAAGTTCACATGAATTCATGACAGAGAATATTCACACACTGCGCAGAACATCAATTCAGTCAGATTTAAAAAAATATCGCATGTACTTTTGTGTTCCCATTAAAGATTTTTATAAATTGGACAAGCAAAGCAGCTATACTAAAAGCAGCAATCAAAATTCGTGCTCAGTTCACGGAGCCAGTAAGGACTGGGGGTGGGGAGTTTCGGGGCCAGTATTTTCCAACGTTGTTTTTCGAGTGTTTTTGTCTCAATGTTGCCGGGGCCGCATCGGCTCATTATTTGCCATCAGCCTCGCTGCCGTAGGAGGGCCAGGTGCAGCAGCAGTATCCGACCGTGTTGCCCCGCTTCTTCAGACAGAGGTTCGGCTCGCAGCAGTCGGCGTGGCTGCGACACTCGGCGGTTGCGCCGACCTCCCGGGTGCAGCCACTCGTCGAGCTGGCCGCGGCGCCGGCGGCATCTCCGGCGGCCGCGAGAATGCAGCCCAGGGCGATGACAGTCAGGAACAGGTGGCGGCGGCTAAGAATGAATGCCATCGTTTTCTGCTGGCAAAGAGGGAGGCGGGGATTGGCTGGCTGATTGATTGTTTGATTGATTGATTTGATTTATTGATTAATTGATAGATGGATAGATAGATAGATAGATAGATAGATAGATAGATAGATAGATAGATAGATAGATAGATAGATAGATAGATAGATAGATAGATAGATAGATAGATAGATAGATAGATAGATAGATAGATAGATAGATAGATAGATAGATAGATAGATAGATAGATAGATAGATAGATAGATAGATAGATAGATAGATAGATAGATAGATAGATAGATAGATAGATAGATAGATAGATAGATAGATAGATAGATAGATAGATAGATAGATAGATAGATAGATAGATAGATAGATAGATTGATTGATTGATTGATTGATTGATTAACTGACATGAATTGATTGATTGCTGACAGTTATAAATGTGCCGCAGTGAAGCTTACCCAGTGGAGAATAGGAGAGTCGGTTAGAGCTGGGTGTCACACGGTCACACGTGTCCGAGAGGCAGTTCGGCTCTCTGCAGTGTCCGAGACGCCGCTGGTACCCACATATTTATAGATAATCTGCAGCCAATGAGAGATCAGATAATTCTACATGTAATTCAGTTTGTAATGTTTCTGTTTTCCAACATCTTTCCAAGCTGCTGGAGGCGCCACTGTTAAGACAAATTAATATGCTGTCAACATTGTGGAACCAAATTGTTTTTCTGCTACTAGGTCGCTGCTATCGCATTAGTGCATCGCGCAGTTGTGCCCGCACTGCAATTCTAGGAAAAGACATACACTGCGTTAGCGGATCAAAATCCATTTCCGCTATGTGTAGCTCTTTAAGTGCATGGGAATGCATTCAGAACAGTGCTAGTGGGAGATATTAAATATTTCTCTTATAACCTTATAACCATAACTCTTATAAATATAACTCAGATCCCAGATCCAGATCCCAGATCCAGATCCCAGATCCAGATCCCAGATCCAGATCCCAGATCCAGATCCCAGATCCAGATCCCAGATCCAGATCCCAGATCCAGATCCCAGATCCAGATCCCAGATCCAGATCCCAGATCCAGATCCCAGATCCAGATCCCAGATCCAGATCCCAGATCCAGATCCCAGATCCAGATCCCAGATCCAGATCCCAGATCCAGATCCCAGATCCAGATCCCAGATCCAGATCCCAGATCCAGATCCCAGATCCAGATCCCAGATCCAGATCCCAGATCCAGATCCCAGATCCAGATCCCAGATCCAGATCCCAGATCCAGATCCCAGATCCAGATCCCAGATCCAGATCCCAGATCCAGATCCCAGATCCAGATCCCAGATCCAGATCCCAGATCCAGATCCCAGATCCAGATCCCAGATCCAGATCCCAGATCCAGATCCCAGATCCAGATCCCAGATCCAGATCCCAGATCCAGATCCCAGATCCAGATCCCAGATCCAGATCCCAGATCCAGATCCCAGATCCAGATCCCAGATCCAGATCCCAGATCCAGATCCCAGATCCAGATCCCAGATCCAGATCCCAGATCCAGATCCCAGATCCAGATCCCAGATCCAGATCCCAGATCCAGATCCCAGATCCAGATCCCAGATCCAGATCCCAGATCCAGATCCCAGATCCAGATCCCAGATCCAGATCCCAGATCCAGATCCCAGATCCAGATCCCAGATCCAGATCCCAGATCCAGATCCCAGATCCAGATCCCAGATCCAGATCCCAGATCCAGATCCCAGATCCAGATCCCAGATCCAGATCCCAGATCCAGATCCCAGATCCAGATCCCAGATCCAGATCCCAGATCCAGATCCCAGATCCAGATCCCAGATCCAGATCCCAGATCCAGATCCCAGATCCAGATCCCAGATCCAGATCCCAGATCCAGATCCCAGATCCAGATCCCAGATCCAGATCCCAGATCCAGATCCCAGATCCAGATCCCAGATCCAGATCCCAGATCCAGATCCCAGATCCAGATCCCAGATCCAGATCCCAGATCCAGATCCCAGATCCAGATCCCAGATCCAGATCCCAGATCCAGATCCCAGATCCAGATCCCAGATCCAGATCCCAGATCCAGATCCCAGATCCAGATCCCAGATCCAGATCCCAGATCCAGATCCCAGATCCAGATCCCAGATCCAGATCCCAGATCCAGATCCCAGATCCAGATCCCAGATCCAGATCCCAGATCCAGATCCCAGATCCAGATCCCAGATCCAGATCCCAGATCCAGATCCCAGATCCAGATCCCAGATCCAGATCCCAGATCCAGATCCCAGATCCAGATCCCAGATCCAGATCCCAGATCCAGATCCCAGATCCAGATCCCAGATCCAGATCCCAGATCCAGATCCCAGATCCAGATCCCAGATCCAGATCCCAGATCCAGATCCCAGATCCAGATCCCAGATCCAGATCCCAGATCCAGATCCCAGATCCAGATCCCAGATCCAGATCCCAGATCCAGATCCCAGATCCAGATCCCAGATCCAGATCCCAGATCCAGATCCCAGATCCAGATCCCAGATCCAGATCCCAGATCCAGATCCCAGATCCAGATCCCAGATCCAGATCCCAGATCCAGATCCCAGATCCAGATCCCAGATCCAGATCCCAGATCCAGATCCCAGATCCAGATCCCAGATCCAGATCCCAGATCCAGATCCCAGATCCAGATCCCAGATCCAGATCCCAGATCCAGATCCCAGATCCAGATCCCAGATCCAGATCCCAGATCCAGATCCCAGATCCAGATCCCAGATCCAGATCCCAGATCCAGATCCCAGATCCAGATCCCAGATCCAGATCCCAGATCCAGATCCCAGATCCAGATCCCAGATCCAGATCCCAGATCCAGATCCCAGATCCAGATCCCAGATCCAGATCCCAGATCCAGATCCCAGATCCAGATCCCAGATCCAGATCCCAGATCCAGATCCCAGATCCAGATCCCAGATCCAGATCCCAGATCCAGATCCCAGATCCAGATCCCAGATCCAGATCCCAGATCCAGATCCCAGATCCAGATCCCAGATCCAGATCCCAGATCCAGATCCCAGATCCAGATCCCAGATCCAGATCCCAGATCCAGATCCCAGATCCAGATCCCAGATCCAGATCCCAGATCCAGATCCCAGATCCAGATCCCAGATCCAGATCCCAGATCCAGATCCCAGATCCAGATCCCAGATCCAGATCCCAGATCCAGATCCCAGATCCAGATCCCAGATCCAGATCCCAGATCCAGATCCCAGATCCAGATCCCAGATCCAGATCCCAGATCCAGATCCCAGATCCAGATCCCAGATCCAGATCCCAGATCCAGATCCCAGATCCAGATCCCAGATCCAGATCCCAGATCCAGATCCCAGATCCAGATCCCAGATCCAGATCCCAGATCCAGATCCCAGATCCAGATCCCAGATCCAGATCCCAGATCCAGATCCCAGATCCAGATCCCAGATCCAGATCCCAGATCCAGATCCCAGATCCAGATCCCAGATCCAGATCCCAGATCCAGATCCCAGATCCAGATCCCAGATCCAGATCCCAGATCCAGATCCCAGATCCAGATCCCAGATCCAGATCCCAGATCCAGATCCCAGATCCAGATCCCAGATCCAGATCCCAGATCCAGATCCCAGATCCAGATCCCAGATCCAGATCCCAGATCCAGATCCCAGATCCAGATCCCAGATCCAGATCCCAGATCCAGATCCCAGATCCAGATCCCAGATCCAGATCCCAGATCCAGATCCCAGATCCAGATCCCAGATCCAGATCCCAGATCCAGATCCCAGATCCAGATCCCAGATCCAGATCCCAGATCCAGATCCCAGATCCAGATCCCAGATCCAGATCCCAGATCCAGATCCCAGATCCAGATCCCAGATCCAGATCCCAGATCCAGATCCCAGATCCAGATCCCAGATCCAGATCCCAGATCCAGATCCCAGATCCAGATCCCAGATCCAGATCCCAGATCCAGATCCCAGATCCAGATCCCAGATCCCAGATCTATTCCGTCCTAAATAACTTCCACATGGTCGACTGAGCAGACCTAGTGCAAGTTTTCTGTATCGATGCGGGACAGGTGCGAAGTCCAGCTCATCCACCAAAAAGTTGCCGGCTAAAATAGGCAATTTTTGAGCTTCATCGATCCCAGTTTCACTCGGTAGCCAAGCTGAAAAATGTCCCAGCTAATCTCATAAGCCATTAAGCCCAGTGCTGGCCAGACTAAAAATATCAAGACTTCGTTGTGGGTCTGCATTGCGCATCAGGAGACTGCTCTGAGTCCGCATCCCCGTGGGGATATCTAATCCGTCTCGCCCCCCCCCCCGACAGCCTCGTTGCCGGGCAGTTCTCACCTGCACGGCTTCTGCTTGCCGCCCGCTCATTATCCTGAGTGCATCTGGGTGAGAAGCCGGCGCTGGAATGTCAAAGACGCTCCCGGGCATCCTGACTGTTTTTAGAACTCAGAGGAAGTCTCTTTGACTGCGAGAAGCAGAAACGGAACGGCTTTGTACCCAGGTGCGAATATTTTGATCTTCCGTTTCAGTAATTGCCTGGCGCTTTGACTTTGAGACATCGCGCGAGAGTCAGCTCTTTGATTTGCGCAACTCTGAGATCTGAGATCTGAAATCTGAGAGATCTAAAATCTGAGACTCCTTGGAGTCTCTGACAACACAGTTTGCCCACATGATTTGCGCCCGACCTGCGTCTGCATCAAACGAAGATTTCAAATTTGCATTGCCCAGCAGCCTTTTTTGTTTACGGAATCTTTCAATGTGAAATCGCATCCTGCTCAGCTGCCTCACAGGCTTAGGTTTTCTCTGATCACCAGCCTGGATGGCGGCCGGACAGGATGACCGTGTGGGAACTGGATGACCGTGTGGGAACTGGATGACCGTGTGGGAACTGGATGACCGTGTGGGAACTGGATGACCGTGTGGGAACTGGATGACCGTGTGGGAACTGGATGACCGTGTGGGAACTGGATGACCGTGTGGGAACTGGATGACCGTGTGGGAACTGGATGACCGTGTGGGAACTGGATGACCGTGTGGGAACTGGATGACCGTGTGGGAACTGGATGACCGTGTGGGAACTGGATGACCGTGTGGGAACTGGATGACCGTGTGGGAACTGGATGACCGTGTGGGAACTGGATGACCGTGTGGGAACTGGATGACCGTGTGGGAACTGGATGACCGTGTGGGAACTGGATGACCGTGTGGGAACTGGATGACCGTGTGGGAACTGGATGACCGTGTGGGAACTGGATGACCGTGTGGGAACTGGATGACCGTGTGGGAACTGGATGACCGTGTGGGAACTGGATGACCGTGTGGGAACTGGATGACCGTGTGGGAACTGGATGACCGTGTGGGAACTGGATGACCGTGTGGGAACTGGATGACCGTGTGGGAACTGGATGACCGTGTGGGAACTGGATGACCGTGTGGGAACTGGATGACCGTGTGGGAACTGGATGACCGTGTGGGAAGTGGTGTGCGAATGGCGCAGGGTCTGAATCGATTTAAGAATGGATAAGAAATTAATGAACTTTATTCTCAAACATGCTTATTTCACATGCTAATCCGCTAGACCATCTATCTAATCCGATTGTCCATCCATCTAATCCGCCAGTCTATCTAATCCACTAATCCATCTATCTAATCCGCTAATCCATCTATCTATTTCGCTAATCCATCTATCTAATCCGCTAATTCATCTATCTAATCCGCTAATCGATCTATCTAGTCCATCTATCTAATCCGCTAATCCATCTATCATGTCCATCTATCCAATCCCCTAGTCCCCCAGAAAGACTGACTCGAGCAAGTGAGCATACTTATTCGATTAGATTCACACATACAGCGATTTGCAGCCTATAAGAGTATATTATTAAAGTCAGTGCTAACAATGACAATATAAGTACATACTGACAGTTAGATACGCAGAAAAAGATTTGGGTATTACTGGAGTAGCGGCACTGAACAGCGATAGTTGTGTTAATCTCCTTTTTTTCAATAATATAGAGAGCGATGTAAGGTATGGGGCAGCGGCATGATTACAAGATATGAGCCATCAATTATAAGGTAATAAAACAAATTACACGCACAACTATACAACAAGCGACAGTGTAAGTTTATTTATAGTAAAAGCAAATTTTTTCTAGTACGAGCGAATCCCTATACAATAAGTGCTTTCGATTGATCAAATGAGGGGGAGAGGGGGGAGTTCCCGCCTGATATCGGCTGTGAATAGGTTTCCGCAAGTTGGGCAATGAAGAATGGTGCAAAAAAGAGAACTGACTGCCATATATGGAAACGGCCTTCATATGGCACGGCGAAGCGATGGCTATCAATAAACCCGCTCAGACGCCAGTGACAGCATAGGCTGATGGCAATATCTGTCAGAAATCCCCAGACAAGCGAAAACAAGACAGCGGCTCGAAAATATTTTTAAACTCAGTTCCGCCTGACAACAACAGGGCAACTGACGAATTGGGTTGGATAGGTATGCTGGTAGTTATCTATTTACCGTTCGTTATTATTCCAACTTTTAACACAATTATTAAGAGAAGCTTACCGCTCGCTACTCTCAGTAGCAAGCGGTAAAAATGTGCGCCATTTTTTATAACAAACAAGCAATTTACAGGCCAATAAAAGAATAGACAAGTTAAGCTAGTTTAGGCCTTGTGAAATCCCTTTCAAGCCTGGATGTTAGACTAGAATGACAAGCGACACTGCTCTTATCATCGAAGCGGTCCTCGAGTCTTCTCTAGAAGGCGAACTTGAACGGTCCAGCGGGCCCGGCCGCCGCCGCAGCAGCCGCCGCAGCCTGCGCGGTGTGGAACGGGACGCCACCGTGGAAGGCCGTTGAGTAGCCTCCGGCGGCCGCAGCGGCTGCGGCAGCGGCGGCGGCGGCAGCGGCCGCGTGTCCAGTCGGAGGCGAAGAACTCGACGTCGACTGAGACAACGTCGCCTGGTGGTGGTGATGATGGTGGTGAAGGTGCTGATGAAGCTGCTGCTGCTGCTGCTGCTGCTGCTGCTGTTGAGGCGGTGGCGGCAGCTGTGGCGGAGGCGGCGGAGGCGGCGGCAGAGGCGAGCGATGTGCGGCAAACTCTGCAGCCTGTTGCTGCTGCTGCTGCTGCTGAAGCTGCTGATGCTCCGCCTGCCTGGCCTTGTCCCGGTGCTTGGCCAGGTGCTTGCTAAGATAAGTCTCGGAGTTGTAGGCCTTGCCGCACACCCGGCAGAGCAGCACCCGGCTGTACTTGTTGGTGCTGTGCCTGGCGGCGGCGTGGGTGTCCAGCTCCTCCCTGGAGTCGAAGCACATGTGACAGGCGTCGCAGCGGTGCGGCTTGTCCTTGGTGTGCTGGCGCTGGTGGCTCTGCAGGTTGCTCATCTGGGTGAAACTTTTGGCGCAGTGCCAGCAGCGGTAGGGCTTGTCGCCCGTGTGAATTCGTTCGTGCTGCTGCACGTGCGACAGCTGGGTGAACCGCTTGTCGCAGTACTTGCAGCCGTACGGCCGCTGTCCGGTGTGAATGCGGCGGTGCTGGCACAGGTAAGCGGCCGTGGCGAACTGCCTGCCGCAGGTGTCGCACTGGAATGGCCTCGGGTCGGCCTTGTGCACTGAGCTGTTGTGCAGCAGCAGGTCCTGCTTGTTGAAGCAGAGCTGGTAGCGGAAAGGGGGTTGAGACAGTGTAAGTTGTTGACTTCTTAGGAAATAAAACCAGTGGCTCAGATTTTATATCAAATATTGGCACCAGGGAAGGGCGGGAGAGGACAGAGGGGTCCAAGAGGGGACAGGAGCTCAACTTTTGCCGCTTCTGATGGACGTCGAATTCGCCGGCCTTGCTGACAGGGACGTCTACCAAGTGACTGAGGCGTCTACCAAGTGACTGAGGCGTCTACCAAGTGACTGAGGCGTCTACCAAGTGACTGAGGCGTCTACCAAGTGACTGAGGCGTCTACCAAGTGACTGAGGCGTCTACCAAGTGACTGAGGCGTCTACCAAGTGACTGAGGCGTCTACCAAGTGACTGAGGCGTCTACCAAGTGACTGAGGCGTCTACCAAGTGACTGAGGCGTCTACCAAGTGACTGAGGCGTCTACCAAGTGACTGAGGCGTCTACCAAGTGACTGAGGCGTCTACCAAGTGACTGAGGCGTCTACCAAGTGACTGAGGCGTCTACCAAGTGACTGAGGCGTCTACCAAGTGACTGAGGCGTCTACCAAGTGACTGAGGCGTCTACCAAGTGACTGAGGCGTCTACCAAGTGACTGAGGCGTCTACCAAGAGACAGGGGTGTCTATAAAGAGACAGGGGCGCCTACCGAGTGAAAGGGGCGCTTACCAAAAGATAGGGTCGCCAAACAAGAGACAGGGGCGCCAAATAAGAAACAGGGGCGCCAAATAAGAGACAGGGGCGCTAAACAAGAGACAGGGGCGCCAAATAAGCGGCAGGGGCACCAAACAAGAGACAGGGGCGCCAAACAAAAGACAGGGGCGCCAAATAAGAAACAGGGGCGCCAAACAAGCGACAGGAGCGCTAAACAAGAGACAGGGGCTCCAAACAAGAGACAGGGGCGCCAAGTAAGAGACAGGGGCGCCAAACAAGAGACAGGGGCGCCAAACAAGAGACAGGGGCGCCAAATAAGAGACAGGGGCGCCAAACAAAAGACAGGGGCGCCAAATAAGAAACAGGGGCGCCAAACAAGCGACAGGAGCGCTAAACAAGAGACAGGGGCTCCAAACAAGAGACAGGGGCGCCAAATAAGAGACAGGGGCGCCAAACAAAAGACAGGGGCGCCAAATAAGAGACAGGGGCGCCAAACAAGCGACAGGAGCGCTAAACAAGAGACAGGGGCGCCAAACAAGAGACAGGGGCGCCAAATAAGAGACAGGGGCGCCAAACAAAAGACAGGGGCGCCAAATAAGAGACAGGGGCGCCAAACAAGCGACAGGAGCGCTAAACAAGAGACAGGGGCTCCAAACAAGAGACAGGGGCGGCAAGTAAGAGACAGGGGCGCCAAACAAGAGACAGGGGCGCCAACCAAGAGACAGGGGCGCCAACCAAGAGACGGGAGCGCCTACCAAGAGACCGAATATTGGTGCCTTTCGGGTTGCGGCCCCTCCAATAAATTCCTGCGTACTACGCCATTTCAGCTGCATCCTAGGAAGGTCATTGAGGTCATTTTCCCTGGATTTGTTTATCAGTAACAAATATTTAACAAAGTTTCGAAACTGGTCCCAACTATACTACCATGTGAAATGTCAGTCAGTAGTATGCAGCACCAGTTTATTATGTAAATTATAATTATCGCAACCCTAAATAAACTTCGAATCGCTCCAGTCGCCATGTTAACAATCGCCCCCGGTCCCCTCACCTGGGCGGGGAGACACCTGGGGACTCCAGGCTTATAGTCGAGCAGGATTTGAGTTTTTTTTTAATATTCCAAACCGAGCTCCACACTTTATAATGCAAATGAATGAGATGGGTGACGAGCAAGTGGGAACGGCAATATTATATAGCTACCCATCGGCTCTAATGTGTTTTTTCTATCCCCCGAATCCCGCACGGCCAGCTCTAATAATTAAGGGCCCTCCGCCTCGCATTTAGCCTTGGCATCACGTGCGCCCCCCCCCCCCCCAGTTGCCTAATTGCCCGCTATGGCGCCGCGGATCGAGCGGAAAAAAACTTTCGTAAAAGAGGGATTCTCGTTCGGCCCTGAGCAGGGAGAGGGAGATGGGGGAGGAGCGGCCTCGCGCTGCTCCATAAAAATGCTCGTTGATGTTTTTTCATCCTTAAACCCCCCCTCTTAGCTCGCTCGGATTCCCTCCACGACCCGTCTGCTCCCAATTTGTCCAACGAATTCCGCCCCCTCCCCGCTCACGTCCTCTCCTCCCCTCCCATCGCACGAGCCGCGGCCGCAACAACACAATGCCACGAACAGAAAAAAGAAAAATGCATGAAAAAATTGACCGGAAAAAATTGTCCCCTCTTCCTTCTCAACGCCGCATCATTTTCCCCATTTTCACCTTCGACTACTCTTTGCTATGCAGGCCAACCCGCCAGCCCTAATATTTTCTTCCCAATTCCCCTCCCCGGAGCACAAGTTTTGACGTTGCCAACGCTGACCGAGGCACGTCCTGAGCGTTCAGAGATGGAGACAATCTTTTTTTTCATACCCAGCTTCTCTACTGCATCCGTGCTGCTCTCTCTGAGAAGAATTATTTGCAAATCCTTCTTGAATTGATGCTGTATAGAGCACAGAATCGCTAGAATTCATTGCTACCAATGTGAGTCACTACGTCGGATCAGAATGAGTTTTCAGGCTATAATAACAATAAATAATATAGATATTATTAGTAATTTCAAGGGATTTCAAGGTGGGGGGGCTGTGGGCACCATTCTGCCCATTCCGCGAAATCTGAACAAACCGTGTCTATTTGGGAGGCCGTAGCCCAGTGGTCCAGTGCGGCGCTCTGATGTGCCAGCGGCCCAGGCTCGATTCCAAGTGCAGTCGCATTAATTTGGGGCTGAACTGGAATCTCGGCTTGGCTCTGCTCGTGCAATTAACGGCCTTGACGGCTAACCCCAAGGCACAGTGAAGTGTACATGCCTAACGATAAATAAAGTCAGGGCCGCTGTACACTCCTGAGTGTGTGCCTGTGCGTATGACTGCGTACGTATCCGCGCGCTTGTGTGCCTGCTCAGGGGAGTCAGTGGAATGGGCAGCGATGCCTCTCGCCAGTTGTGTGACAATGTCGCTTAAAGTGCGCCAGGTATTATTAGTAATTTCACACAGCAACCCTTTGCCTCTAAATAAACCGGGTCTAGCTATTTGAACAAATTCAAATCAAGTTTAAGTAAGATCTAACTCGTATCTATAGTAGATCTACGGCAGATCTAAATTTAGAGTCTAATTAAATAAAAGAATGGCTAAGCTAGATTTTTAATTCGCATCAAAAATGTAAATCCAAAGCTCCCGGGACCGGATACACTGCAGGATTAAAACCAGAATCCGGCTGACACAACAAAAATTTAAACAGTTTTGTTTTTCATTTCGCATCTATTTTCTATGGTGTTTCAGGACTCACTCGCAACATTCAAGTTTTTGTTCATGAAGGGGGGCGTAATTCCAATTCTGAGAAATTCCGTTAAATTTGAAAAAACTGACTCCTCGGGGAAGTCGACTCGCAAGCCCATCGGACCGCAACTTCTCCCCAACTTGAATTCTCTGCAGAAATCAGTTTTTCCCCTGCTCCGCCGCAACGGCAAGAAATCTTCATTTAATTAGGCCTCAAGCAGGTATCGAACAATAAAAAAACCTGACTTGCCCCTCCAACTCCCAGCTCCTAACCTGCAGAACTTAATTAGCAACCCCCAAGTCATGCGAGTGGTTTTTTTATAGACTCGGCCATCACGCTGCTTCCTTACTCAAGTTCCTCAGACCAGAAGAAAAAGGCAACTCAAGGAAGCGCGGGGACTGAAATTGTTATCGACTGCCAGCTTCCTCGGTTCCTTCCCTGCAGTCTCTGTTTCACAGTTGAACACTTGCTGCGCAGGGAACTCACAGAGCCGCTAATGAGACCCGCTGCGGGAGGCTGGCTCCTGATGAAGCTACTATCGGGCACCCCTTCCGCATGGGTTCCATGACACCGGGGCGGGGCTCATAGCCTAGCAGGGGGGGGGGGGGGATTCCGCGCAGAGAAAAAAGAAAGATGAACTCTACATGCAGCTCTATATGCATAGTATGTATAGGGGGGGGGGGGCTCAGTCAAGAGTTGCAGGCGGCTCCAGCGCGTGAGAAGCCGGAGGATCTGCTGCCAAGAGTGGTGGTGGGAGAAAAAAGTTCTCCCGAATACGGGAAGACTGTTGAAGGGACGGCTGAGAAGGAAGACAGACTTCGAGACGATTCTTGCTGGTCTGCGGCAATTGCTTTTTATGATTGACACGGGACATAATACAAGTCCCCATATGGAATATATCATATTTATTTCCACTAAGCTCTTAAGGTAGTGTAACACAGATTTTCAGAAATAGAAGTCAGATGGGTTTCTAATCCATTAGTATATGGATTTAGGAGTTCGATGTCCATGGTTACCCAAGCAACAGGGGCCGTCATATTATAGAAATTCTTTGTTGGAGTACATTTGCAACAAAGAATCCTATACATCTCCTACATCTCCAACATCCCCTGTTCTCCATCAAAATGACAATATGCCCCATCAATACCTGTAAACCAAAGCTTAAATTCTTTGCATAGAGATTTTGTGTTTCAGTTATTTGTTCCGAACGCCTTGAACAATCTTTGATGGAGAAATAATTAACATTATGAATACAGCTTAGTTCGTATATAGTTGCTTAGTGGTTTTAGCCTGTCTAGGCATATAAATATGAGGGAATCGAGGGGTGTCCTGTATGTGAATTCTCTATACAAGCTGTCAAATCGAAATCCCAACTCACAACCCTTATACCTTAGAGCTATATAATAGGGGGGGGGTCTGATTGATAGCCTCGGGGCTCAACAACAGTGCCCTCATGGGGGGAGCTGGTCTCTCTCAAATCTGCGAGACACACACTATTAAACTTGCATTGTGAAAAAGATTTAGAAAAAATATTATATATATTATCTATCCCTAAGAATCCTGGACCCATTCATTGCCCTGTCATCCTATGAAGCCTGTCATCGACCTTAGCTTCGATTCGGGGCATTGTCAGGTCAATTGATTTGCTCACGAGCTTTCTAGATTGGTGATTTACAAGCTTGACAGATCAACTGGTCACATCTTGGTTGGGGTTGGGAGCAGTATAGCTCAGAGCTTTTGCCATAGATAGCAGGACAACTTTGCCAAATATCTGATAACCATCAGTTCAAAGTCTTTTAGGGGGTGGGGTGAGGCCAGTCTTGGCGGGGGGGGGTCGTAAATTTTTAAGAATTTTTATTCCATTTTGGGAAATTGATTGTCGGGTTTAAAGAAACTAAATTCTATTAGTTATAAGTATAAAATCTCGGAAGCCATTCACCTACAGACAGGGACGACTACTAAGAGACAGGGGCGCCCACCAAGAGACAGGGGCGCTAATCAAGAGACAGGGGCGCTAACCAAGAGACAGGGCGCCTACCAAGAGACAGGGGCGCTAATCAAGAGACAGGGGCGCTAACCAAGAGACAGGGGCGCTAACCAAGAGACAGGGGCGCTAACCAAGAGACAGTTGCGCCCACCAAGAGACAGGGGCGCCCACCAAGAGACAGGGGCGCTAACCAAGAGACAGGGGCGCTAACCAAGAGACAGGGGCGCTAACCAAGAGACAGGGGCGCTAACCAAGAGACAGTTGCGCCCACCAAGAAACAGGGGCGCCCACAGAGAGACAGGGGCGCTAATCAAGAGACAGGGCGCCCACCAAGAGACAGGGGCGCTAACCAAGAGACAGTTGCGCCCACTAAGAGACAGGGGCGCCCACCAAGAGACAGGGGCGCTAACCAAGAGACAGGGGCGCTAACCAAGAGACAGGGGCGCTAACCAAGAGACAGGGGCGCCCACCAAGAGACAGGGGCGCCCACCAAGAGACAGGGGCGCTAATCAAGAGACAGGGCGCCCACCAAGAGACAGGGGCGCTAACCAAGAGACAGTTGCGCCCACCAAGAGACAGGGGCGCCCACCAAGAGACAGGGGCGCTAATCAAGAGACAGGGCGCCCACCAAGAGACAGGGGCGCTAATCAAGAGACAGGGGTGCCCACCAAGAGACAGGGGCGCTAACCAAGAGACAGTCGCGCTAACCAAGAGACAGTCGCGCTAACCAAGAGACAGTCGCGCTAACCAAGAGACAGTCGCGCTAACCAAGAGACAGTCGCGCTAACCAAGAGACAGGGGCGCCCACCAAGAGACATTGGCGTCTATCAAGAGACAGGGGCGCCCACCAAGAGACAGGGGCGTCTATCAAGAGACAGGGGCGCCCACCAAGAGACAGGGGCGCCCACCAAGAGACGGGGGCGCCTATCAAGAGACAGGGGCGCCCACCAAGAGACAGGGGCGTCTATCAAGAGACAGGGGTGCCCACCAAGAGACAGGGGCCGCCGACTAGGACAGGGGCGCCTTACCAAGACACCTAATATTGTCATCCCTTAGGGTTGCGGCCCCTCCAATTGAAACTGCTGAAAGAACGGTGAAAGAATAAAGGGAACAATAATTAGAGATAGGTGGTGAAGCAACTTGGTCTCCCATCAAACGAAATCGCAAATAAATATCATAAATAAGCAGAGGGGATATATTTAATTTCTCCCAGTCTGTCTCTGCCATCCCACTCCTCAACTGCTCCCCATTCAGAGCACAGATATCTGTTTATTTTGTTCAGCGAGTGTTTGCAGAAATTTGAGTGTTTGCCTTTGACCCAAAATGCAGTGCTAAGCTAAATCTACGCATGAGATGCAATCCGCCTCATCACCCATCCTCACGAGCGGCTTGGCCGCTTTAATGAGAGCCGCGGGAGCTGCAGCCGCAGTCTCGCTACAAATTGTTGCAGAGCCGGCTGTTAAAGACGACTCATCCACCCATCCCAAAAGCAGACGACTCACTGCATGGAGTGGCAGGTCCTTGTGTGCGGTACCCCTATTATGCCTGCCTGCCTACTTGAAATTTTCAGACAGAGAGATGAAGGACAGACGCTGAGCAATGGCCACTTATTCAGCTCCGCTCATTGCCGGATTATTCCACTGGATGGCAACAAAGCGGCCGGTCGCGTCTCTTCACTTCTGCTTCTGTTTCCGTATTTCTTCAATTCAGCAAAATCAGCCTCTGGAGGCTGCAGATTCCCTTTGAGCTGCGCCGCACTATTTTAGGGAGCTGGGGGCTTCGGGATGCAAAAAAAGATGAAGAGATGTGAGGATTCTGATGACAGACGAAAGTTATTGATAGTTCTGACTCATCTATAGGTAAGATAACTTGTGTTCCTGATTTCAGTTTTAAATTATTTTTTGTCTTTTTGTCAACACTTAACTACTCGTATTGTGAATGAAAAGGATTTACTGTAAAGTATTTGCCCCTCATCCTAAATAAATGAACTAAAAATAGATTCGAAATTAGCTTAAAATCGAACAAAATAATCTCAAATCGCAAGTCCCAAATCCCAAGTCCCAAATCCCAAGTCCCAAATCCCAAGTCCCAAATCCCAAGTCCCAAATCCCAAGTCCCAAGTCCCAAGTCCCAAATCCCAAGTCCCAAATCCCAAGTCCCAAATCCCAAGTCCCAAGTCCCAAGTCCCAAATCCCAAGTCCCAAATCCCAAGTCCCAAATCCCAAGTCTCAAATCCCAAGTCTCAAATCCCAAGTCCCAAATCCCAAGTCCCAAATCCCAAGTCCCAAATCCCAAGTCCCAAATCCCAAGTCCCAAATCCCAAGTCCCAAATCCCAAGTCCCAAATCCCAAGTCCCAAATCCCAAGTCCCAAATCCCAAGTCCCAAATCCCAAGTCCCAAATCCCAAGTCCCAAATCCCAAGTCCCAAATCCCAAGTCCCAAATCCCAAGTCCCAAATCCCAAGTCCCAAATCCCAAGTCCCAAATCCCAAGTCCCAAATCCCAAGTCCCAAGTCCCAAGTCCCAAGTCCCAAGTCCCAAATCCCAAGTCTCAAATCCCAAGTCCCAAATCCCAAGTCCCAAATCCCAAGTCCCAAATCCCAAGTCCCAAATCCCAAGTCCCAAATCCCAAGTCCCAAATCCCAAGTCCCAAATCCCAAGTCCCAAATCCCAAGTCCCAAATCCCAAGTCCCAAATCCCAAGTCCCAAATCCCAAGTCCCAAATCCCAAGTCCCAAATCCCAAGTCCCAAATCCCAAGTCCCAAATCCCAAGTCCCAAATCCCAAGTCCCAAATCCCAAGTCCCAAATCCCAAGTCCCAAATCCCAAGTCCCAAATCCCAAGTCCCAAATCCCAAGTCCCAAATCCCAAGTCCCAAATCCCAAGTCCCAAATCCCAAGTCCCAAATCCCAAGTCCCAAATCCCAAGTCCCAAATCCCAAGTCCCAAATCCCAAGTCCCAAATCCCAAGTCCCAAATCCCAAGTCCCAAATCCCAAGTCCCAAATCCCAAGTCCCAAATCCCAAGTCCCAAATCCCAAGTCCCAAATCCCAAGTCCCAAATCCCAAGTCCCAAATCCCAAGTCCCAAATCCCAAGTCCCAAATCCCAAGTCCCAAATCCCAAGTCCCAAATCCCAAGTCCCAAATCCCAAGTCCCAAATCCCAAGTCCCAAATCCCAAGTCCCAAATCCCAAGTCCAAAATCCCAAGTCCATAATTGAAACAGAAAGCTACAGCTCTCCCAGCCCCTATAATTCCTAATAGAATTAGTCAGCCCCTCATTTACGATTAAGTCCACTCACTAGCCATGCTGTCTGTATGATGATGAGCTGGTCCCCAACTCCAGCAAGCCTAGAGCCCTTTGCAAAGCGCACGCGCCCCTGTCAATCAAGCTGGCAGACCACGAGCGACCCACTGCATTGGCTGAGGCTCAAAAAGTTTTGAAGCTTCCACGCACACTGAAGCATACGGAGTTGTCCTC
Organism: Macrostomum lignano; assembly: GCA_002269645.1. Lineage (NCBI taxonomy): Eukaryota > Metazoa > Platyhelminthes > Macrostomidae > Macrostomum > Macrostomum lignano. The sequence continues at coordinate 91,485 of NIVC01001223.1, read as the reverse complement.
AATACAGGCTCGGAAAATCCCCGACACTGTCCTATATCGACCCATATAAGCTCGGGAAATGCTTCTCATGAAGTCGCAGAGCTGCTTGTTTGTAGCTTTTAAGCTGAACAAGCCGGTGCTCATTCTGATTGTAGCTGCCTAATGATAGAAGTTAAGTTTACAAATTAAAAACAAAGAAAAAAGTTCTTTCAAACTTTGTCAAACAGAAAAATTCCATAATTTCAATACTTTTTCGATCCCAATGCTTCCCGAATCCCCAATACATCCCCAATCCCAAATACTTCCCCAATTGCCAATACTTCCCCAATCCCCAATACTTCCCCAATCCCCAATACTTCCCCAATCCCAAATACTTCCCCAATCCCAAATACTTCCCCAATCCCAAATACTTCCCCAGTCCCCAATACTTCCCCAGTCCCCAATACTTCCCAATCCCCAATACTTCCCCAATCCCCAATACTTCCCCAATCCCCAATACTTCCCCAATCCCCAATACTTCCCCAATCCCAAATACTTCCCCAGTCCCCAATACTTCCCCAGTCCCCAATACTTCCCAATCCCCAATACTTCCCCAATCCCCAATACTTCCCCAATCCCCAATACTTCCCCAGTCCCCAATACTTCCCCAATCCCCAATACTTCCCCAATCCCCAATACTTCCCCAATCCCCAATACTTCCCCAATCCCCAATACTTCCCCAATCCCCAATACTTCCCCAGTCCCCAATACTTCCCCAATCCCCAGTCCCCAATACTTCCCCAATCCCCAATACTTCCCCAATCCCCAATACTTCCCCAATCCCCAATACTTCCCCAGTCCCCAATACTTCCCAATCCCCAATACATCCCCAATCCCAAATACTTCCCCAATTGCCAATACTTCCCCAATCCCCAATACTTCCCCAGTCCCCAATACTTCCCTAATCCCCAATACTTCTCCAGTCCCCAATACTTCCTCAATCCCCAATACTTCCCCAATCCCCAATACTTCCCCAATCCCCAATACTTCCCCAATCCCCAATACTTCCCCAATCCCCAATACTTCCCCAATCCCCAATACTTCCCCAATCCCCAATACTTCCTTAATCCCCAATACTTCCCCAGTCCCCAATACTTCCTTATCCCAACACAGAAAAAATATGGAGAATTTAAACTGCTCAAACTTATTAATCCATCCTCAAATCTAAACAAATCTAACATTAAAATGTTTTGCTTGCTTAGAATCCTAAAAAATATATCCTTAAGATAGGCACCCAGTTAACTATGAGGCACGTACGTCTGAACGAGTTGCTATACATTGCAATAAAGCTGAAGAGAAAAAAACCTGCGCAGACTCACTCTAGAGCGAGTTACAACAATACATGTACAGATTAACTAGCTACCAACTATACCTGCCACTAGCCAATAATCTGCTGCATGCACTGCAGCGTGAATGCTTTGCATCGATAAGTTGAATGAAAGAATCAATATGGGAGGGGGCATCTAGGCAGTTTCGGTTGCAGTCAGGAAAATGAGTCGAACGCTATAGAGGCCCCAGGCACGGCCGCATGAATGACTGTTGCTGCCGATCTGCGCAACCGACACGCTGACAATCCTGTCAATCAGGGCTTCCGTCAGCCGTGCTGCATGAAATAACCGGCTGCAAACAACTGAAATCTCATTGCCTATACCGCTGTCTCTCATTGTGTCTGCCTCTTCCCAGACTCAGTCTCTCATGCATTGCGCTTCCATTGTGGATGTGAATGGCTGCGCCTGCTTGTGAAAGCTGTGTGGGGATAACTGAGAGATACTCGTGGAACTTGTGGAACTTGTGTAGGAAGGAGCGACCGTCAGCCATTCCTCCTTCGGGGGTCCGGAGGAGAGTCAGAGAAACATGAAACTTGAACAAATATTTCAATTCTTTGGTAAAGCAAAATTTCCACAGACTTATGAAGCGACCCTGAAACTGCTAGAGGGAGATTTTTGCCGAAATTTATTACTCTGGGGAAAAACTACATAAAGATGCAACCAAACTTGAGCTCAAGTTTTGCCCCCCTCTGGAACGGATTTCGCATCCAACGGCCTTGAAAAGAGGGCTAAGGGGCGCCAACCAAGAGACAGGGGCGCCAACCAAGAGACAGGGGCGCCAACCAAGAGACAGGGGCGCCAACCAAGAGACAGGGGCGCCAACCAAGAGACAGGGGCGCCAACCAAGAGACAGGGGCGCCAACCAAGAGACAGGGGCGCCAACCAAGAGACAGGGGCGCCAACCAAGAGACAGGGGCGCCAACCAAGAGACAGGGGCGCCAACCAAGAGACAGGAGCGCCCACCGAGAGACAAGGGTGGTGCGCTAACCAGGAGACAGGGGCTCCAAACAAGAGACAGGAGCGCCCACCAGGAGACAGGGGCACTAACCAAGAGACAGTGGCGCCAACCAAGTGACAGGGGGCGCCTACCAAGAGACCAAATATAGGCGCTCCTAAGAGCTGCAGTCACCTCCAATTTCCTCCAGCGTACGCCTCCTGCCTCTTGCCAAATTCAAGTAATCATGAAAAATTGGCAATCATTTGTTATAATGAAATTTCTTCGAACTCGCCAGGAACCAAGAGAAGAATGGGTTTGGGCAAACTGCCACCTGCAACCCCCAGCGGCAAGTCTCACCTGATGACAGATTTTGCACTTGAAGCCGCGAAACGGCGGTCCATCGACTCCGCCGCCGCTGTCGCCACCACCGACGCCCCCGCTGCTGGTGCCGCAGTCGTCGCCGATGTTGCAGTCAGCATCGCCGTCGCAGTCGCCGTCGTCGCCGACGCAGGTGTCGCCGGCATCTTCGCTGTTGCAATTTTGTCCACCGCTGATGATGGCCTTCTGCGGGCTAGAAATCTGCTGCTGCTGCTGATGGTGATGCTGCTGGTGCTGGTGCTGTTGATGGTGCTGCTGCTGCAGGTGCGGGTGCTGCAGGTGCGAATTGCTGGAGTGGCTGCCAAATCCGGAGAAGCCGCCAGCCGATGCAGAAGAAGCGTCGATTGGCATCTCGGCCGACTTCCTGGCGTCGCTGCCGCCGCCGCCGCCGCTGCTGCCGCCCATCTGCAGGGCGCTCGGATAGCCGAAACGGTAGAAATTCTCCAGGTCCGGTGCGGCTGGATGGTGATAAGCCGCCGGGTAGCTCAGCGGCCAGAAAAATGCAGCCGGCGGCGGCGGCGGCGGCGGTGGCGGGTGCACCTGGGACACCGGATGATGAAGATTCGATGCCGACGGATGTGGCGGGTGCAGCTGACCGCCGTGCAAGTGCGACTGCCGCTGAGACGGCGACGGAGGCGGCGGCGGGCCCGCAGGCGGGTAGGCTGAGCCAGGCATGGCCCGGCCCTCTGTGGCTGCGTTGAAGGCCATCCTGAGTGCTTGAACTGGGGAGTCAGACAGCAGCTTGTTGGGGTCTCTCTGCAGATGGTTGGGACGAGCGGAGAAGCCAGCCCAGTGTGGCGGTCGCCCCCCCATTAAAAACTGGGACACGGGGACTCGCAACTCGATGGTGGGCGCCAGCCAGAATCTCCGTTCAGTGCGAGCGGCTCCGATTGGCTGGCGGTCTCAGCCAATGAGATTGGCGCTTTGGGACCGCCGCGGCGGGACAACGGAGCGCGGGAGTTTGAGCAGTTGTGTCTCGACACATCCTCTCCTCCACCCCGCGGAAGGGGAGCGGCCGCGGGGATGGCCAGACAGCGGAGAAAGGGTAGCTGAGCTTGGCGGAAAAACTTCACAGACGCACCCGCGGAGTTGCGAGGCTTGGATTTGAGTGGCTTATCGCCGCCAAAGCGCATAATTAAGGCATTTTTTGGCTTGGCTGAATCCAAGCAGAGCAAACCCGAGAAAAAGCGGCCGCCAAGGAATGGGGAGAGCAAGAAAAAAGTCTCTTTGTTGAGAAAAAACTGTAAAGCCTTGAAGGAATCGGGTGAAGATGATGAAGGAAGCTGGGAGCCCTAGAAGCCCCGTCTTTGCGGCTCCAGCCAGAAGAAGATTTCCAGCGCATGGGGATGATATGATGATGATGAGGGAACACAGGCCGGCATACGCACAGCTATAGGACAGCCTTTTTTTCTGCAAAGTGAAAGCGGCACGGCCTGACTGACGGACGCCTAAATGGCTGGCGGGGCCTTTTGAAATCCTGAGCTGCGCTTCATTGGCAGCGCAGTTGAGCCCTAAATCAAGCATAGATCTGCTTAATTAATCGGCATAGATAAAAACATGACTATAATTTTTTTGGCGGCCCAGACGCTGCACGCACCGCTGAGCACAGGAGGACTGCATCATCACTGTTGCAGTGTCGACTTACTCTCGTAACTAACTCTGATCTGTCTCGCCCATGCATGATCATGAAACATGACCCTCACTTTCACTAGGGGCGGGTGACCTCCTTGACCTCTTGAGAAGGAGCAGCTGCACCCCCCCCCCTGTTCCGCCGGTGCCTGAAGCTGGGGTCCATGAATCAACTGGAGCGACAGTTGGACTCGGCGCATTCGGGGGCAGCTCCGCGAGGCCTTTCGAGCTGACGAGAGTGTCGGGACCGAGGCCCTGTGACCAGAGGGCCCGTGCAACGCCTGTCCGCGTGATGTGGGCCGAGAGCTGCTGCCCCCAGCTTCTGCAGGACGTCCTGCTGAACACTAGCGCCCGACACTGCCCGGGTGGACTTCGTTCGCGGGCTCGCTCGGCGGTGCGACATTTGATGCACCCTGACCGCTTGACCTTGCTGGGCTGTGTCTGTTATTGTTGCTGTTATTGTTATTTTTGTTGTTGTTGTTGTTGTGGTTGTGGTTGTTGTTGTTTTTACTGTTGTTGTTGTTGTTGCTGCTGCTGTTATTTTTATTGCTATTGTTGTTTTTTTCACCAATTTGACACTGGTTCCGCATTTAACCCGGTTCTGTTAATCTAGTGCAGCTTCTGAGCAGTACAGCAAAAACTTCCATTTTCATTTGTACTGTGCACTTTCTAAATTCTTTGAATGACATACATGTACATCTAAAGCTTGACTAATTAAGCCAGTTTTTATGTAATAGTCTGAGGCTAGTACAAACCCTTTTTGGGGTCATGTAGCCTATTATAAGCGAGTATTTTTACAACTGGATTCTCTTACAAGCTTTAAATTGTAAGAATTAAACGATTTCATTGCATCTTACAGTGATTGCATGCTTCCCAAATCGAAACTTGCCCATGGCTGAGATATACGAGTACATTTCGGAATTCTATGGTTTAGTTGTATAGCTTTAAAACCCTACATTTTTTTGAGTGATTGCGTGCGTCATGATAACAGATCAACTTTAATTTGGGAATTTTGGAATTTTATAAGCATGGAGCTTGCTGACTTCTGCAACTTCTGTATGTCAGAGGCTCAGCAGTGTACAGGATGGGGTAGAGATGTTGCTTTTTTAATTGATTTTGAACTTTTCCACAGATTCCAGCTGGGAATCTCCGGTATTTACTTTGAATTTGGACCTAGCCAGGATGCCATTTTGAACTCAGTTTCAAAATATGAGTTTTACTAAAGCGTATGTAGGATCAGATCTAGGTATTTGATGACATGATATGATCGTATCGATCGATTTGGGCTCTATACAGTATATGTAATAGTGTAATATGTAATATATGTAATATGCACTTGCTCTGAGTCTATACTGTCCAAGCCTCTGCACTCTGCGGGGACATCCTGCTGGCTCCAACGCTACAAGCACCGCGCAGACGTCGAGGACTATAGATACGAGTATGTAATGATATGATTGCAGACGCAAGCTCCGCACCATAGGCAGGCCGCATGTGGATTGTCCGTACATTGCGTTACGCGTTGGATTTACGTTTTATTTTTTGGTTGCGTTGTAGTCCAATTGTTTAGAAAGTTCTGTCATCGATCAGAATTTTGGCGCACTTGGGCGGGATAGCTCGTAATAATCTTAATTTCTCGAAAGATCGTGCGCGCTTGCTCTGCTCATGTAAACTTTACTTTTTCCAAGTTGAATCTTTCGAGAGGCGCTAATTTCTTTTTTACAATAATACGAAATTAATGCACTTTGCTCATCCGTTAGGAAAAAGGCTAAGGGGTTTTGAAGGGTTTTACTAAATCAATTGCAGTGCTTTTAGACTGAAATATAATAAAGACTAATTGCTATGATGGCGCCATTTTCACTAAGATGGCGCCTGTAAGCCTGTCCTAATCCATGATTTGCCTTACATGTATACCGACTCTAAGCAGACTTTCTGGAAAGTCTTAAGTGCTCGTAACTCTCAATTTTGTCAGACTGCTGGCTTCGCTTTTAAAGCATAAGCATGAAACCTGATATTTTCTGCTTTTCCAAAAATTTCTTTTATTCTTATTTTTTTTTGAATTTCGAATTTGTTATAAAAATTAATTATCTACATGTAATGCTACTTGTAGTGTAATTTTTTCAGTTTGAGTTAGTTAGAAGAATGTTAAGTTTAAGTTTTTGGACTCCTGAGGCAAACAATCAAACAAATTGCTTTGCAAAATTGCAACTCTAATCCCATCTCTCTTCCAAAATATTTTCTCTGGAAATCGGAAATTTCATAAATCGAAGACTTCATAGCCAAATGGTTTGAAACCAAAAGACTATTATACGTTATACATGACATATTTCTTAAAATATGTATGTTCGCCATCTAACTGAGAATTTATTAGATTCAAATAGTAGAAGTTTACTGTCAGAAAATATTAAATTTACGGATTCTTTAGATAGTTTAGAAAGAGTTTAACAAAAAACATACAATAAATAACAGGTATATAAATATAAATTCTACTTCAGTATAAATGGTCAATAAAAACAAGAATCAAACAATTTTTTATACATATTTTTGCATTTAATTATATTTTTTTGTATCTAAGCAGATCGTGCATCGTTTCAAAGTATTTTAAAGATCATAATCGCAGCGTAAAATTGGCTCAAAACTAAACAAACTTTGGTAGCCTTGTACTATTATACGAAGTACATTCATTACAAGACAAAGTAACAAACGAATATGAGCAGCCACGCAGAAAACATTTACAATCTTATTCCGCGCCAAGAAGCAGCAGCTGCAAGGCCGCCCAAGTATGTTGATCAATATTGCTTATTTTCTCAATTTTCACTAAAACTTTTTTGCCCGAAGGACTAGAGTTAGAACGCATCTGTATTCGTTTAGATATATCAAGCGCTATTTATAAGGTATCGTTGCCGCATAAGAAATAAGAAACATAAGAAATATCTCTACATTATAATAAAATATTATTGGAGCTCAAAATCTATTTGCACCTACTTTGAATAAAATATTTCGTGCTTGAACTCAGATTAAAACGTAGCCGCCCAGCTGGTATAAATTTGGCGTCGTCACTACTAACTAATTAACTAAAAACCCATACCTATAGGCAGTTTGTATTTAAAACTAAAAAATCTACTAGAAGTAGCTTTGTTTTCCAGTTTTGTAGACTTATTACTGCTACTATTTTTGCCTAGAGTGAGTATTTAATAAAAATGTTATTGGCGCCACTACCACTTTTTTGAGAAAGCTACTGTTTAATTTATCCTCTACGTATCTTTTATTTATTATTGCCCCTCTTTCAATTAGGAAATTAAAAGCAGGTCTTTTTGCTGACCTTGAGAGAAAAAGTTCTTACATAAAATATTTTATTATGTCATTCAATTCAACTAGCTAGTGGATGTAGGCTATCAGTCAATTTTTTTAAATAAAATGTAACAGAGAACATTTATTAAGACATAACATACTGTAAGACATTTTTCTACCACTTATAAGTTTAATAACAATAAATTCACATTTTAAATTAGCTCAAAAAGTACAAAATGCATATATGGTTTTCCTTAATATTTGATTTAATATATAATAGATTCATAGTTTATAATATATTCAAGCTTATGAATCGTGTAAAATATAAAAAATCAACAATTACTTAACCCATACCAAAACCTCAATAGATTAGAGACATGTCAGTGAGTGATAGAGGCTATATGAATGCACTGACTACAATGACATTTTTCTCTTCTACACCAAAATAGGCACCAGTCCAGGTTCAAGTCAACAGTGAAGGATGAGTATGCAGCCAACCGATTCGCTCACAAAACCATGGGCGAGGCCCAAGTACCTACCGCCCAGCCCAACGAGTTTCTCAAGAAGCACACAAGAGAGACCAAACCCCCGGCAGGTGAGTAGCACAGATAAAAGTCAACTATTACTCACAACTTGGATAAATTGATGCATTTAAAATCTAATTTATAGCTTGTATCATTCCAAGCCTGTGAGAGACTTTTCCTAAGCATCATCTTTCTCAAAACTTGCTCACGAAATTCAATATTAGTAAAATCGGTGGAACTTTCTAATGCACGTGTTAAATGAAAACTTGTATAAAAGTCTGAGCATGATTGCGACCCCACACTGCCCTCCTCCACGCCATCAGTTGTCGTCGACCCGAACGAGCACGATAGGTCGAGTCAGCCCCGCCGGCCGCCCGTGCCGAAGGCGAACGAGGCGCCCCCAGTGATGGGCATCAAGACCAAGAAGAACTTCATCGCCCAGAACGCCGTTGAGAACATCCTGTCCGTGGCGAAGAAGCCGGAGAAGAATCTGGTTGACTCGCGCAAAGGCGACAAGTTCTCGCTGGACCCGAGCGGCCTGGAGCCGGTTTACCGGAACCGCAAAGACTACGGCGAGGTGCCCGAGTATCTGAAGAAGCGAGCCGACGAGATCCGGCGGGCCCAGGAGGAATACGACAACTACGTGAAGGAGATGCGGCAACGGGGCGCCATGCAGCAGCTGACTGACGAGGAGCGCCAAGCCATCGTGTTCGGCCTGAAGAAGAACTGGGAGGATCTGCACCACCAGTACCAGTCGCTGAGCGTCATGACCGACACGGTGCCCAAGAAGAACCGCAAAGAGCGAATCGAGAGCGAGATGAAGCAGCTGGAGCGCGACATCGAGTTGATGGAGCGCCACCAGGTGATCTACTTGGCCAATTGAGACTGGAATGTGCTCTGCAGACTGACGAATTTGAATTTTCAACTTCAACTCAGAACTCTTTCACCACCTGTGCAGCCGCCCTAACCTCCCCAATCTCCCATTGTGATAAATAATCTTATGAAGCTACTGAGAGTAGAATGTGTGGCATAAGATTTGTTAAAATGTTTTAATAAGTCTGCATATAACTGAAGTTTTATAATTGAAAGTTCAATTGGTACTTACATTATCTATCGTTGTGCTGAATCTTTTTTGATGCCTAATTTTTTGAGTCAAGTTTTTTCAGTTGGTTTTCGATGCGGCGATAACATGTGCGGCTTTCGCTGCCGAATTCAAAGGAAAAAAGATGACTGCACTCGACTGTTCGACATGGGCGGGTCATTAATAACTAAATATTGGATAGTGACACAATATTTGCATTCGTTGTTACTCTGTTGATTGAAAATTTATTTTGACTAAAGCTATCGATTATGCGATTAATAAATACATATTGGCTGCAGGCCAAGTGGTATACCTGTACAAGTGCTTATAATTATTAAAAATAAAGAAACTCGGTCCTTTTTTGTTTTTTTAACTAGTAGCTATTAAAGTACATGTACTATACACCATCATTTTGTACTACTAATATATGCAAGCAAAGTACACAATCATATGTACTACCAGTACAATGTAGATTCAAACCGTGTGTACATATTTACACCGTTATATTGCACTACTAGTAGCTCGTATAGTATATTCTAACTGTGTACATGTACGCCATCATAATGCACTACTAGTATTATATATGCAAGCTGTGTACATGTACACAATCATATTGTACTATTAGTATTTGCGAGCTGTGTACATGTACACAATCATATATTGTACTACTAGTATATGCAAGCTGTGTACAAGTACACAATCATATTGTACTACTAGTGCCGGTATATGCAAACAATTTACATGCACAATATCATGTACTACTAGCACTACTAGGGAAACTTACGTTTCTTGGAAATTTTTCGGCAGGTTTTTTATTTAGTTCAGTTTCATTTGAAAGTATAGTTTTTCATTTTACAGCACAAAATCGATTAATTGCTTTTGATAGCAGGCAGACCCGATGTTTATCTTTTGATATGACTTGCTTTTCTTATAGGTCCGTTGATATTCGTAGAGCTTTTCTGCTTTGAAAGTTAGGATTCTGTGTTAATTTAATATCCTACGGACATTTCCTGTGCCTGAAATAATAAAAATGGCACATTTCTTAATAATAATAAGAAACACAAACAAACAGAATTGTAATATTATAGAATTAATTTATCAGAGAGACAAGGAAAAAAACAGACTGTTATAGTTAAATCAGTTTAATAATTTTATTTGCAAACAAACAAATAAACTTGGATGGCAACAGGACGCACAACAATATAATAATTAGTACAGCCAGAAAACAAATAAATCAAAATAAATTCTTCTAATAATGAAAAAAATATTCAAGAAAAATATTGCGGCGACAACTGAAGACACGGAGACAAAATAATGTATTACAGGAAATAGGAAAAGGCGGACAATAGGACTGATTGTTATAAAAGTATGCTTGCAGAAAGTGACAGGCAACAATAAAGAAGCAGTAAATATTCTTTCACAACACGAAGTAAGCCAATCACCAAAAAATAAATCAATAAAAGGGCTCTCAGAGGAAACGCTGTGTTTGCATTTGGAATAATAATAATATAAACAATAGTAACAGTAGTAATAGCAGCTAGTATTATAAATAGTGGACTAGAGACAGACACAAAATTATAACCAGTAAAACAAATTAGCACCAACAACGTCAACTATTATTACTGAAAAAAATTATAGTACGGAATACATTTATTAGGAAATGATTTCCACTATAGAAAGCTATCGCTGACACACAGGCACTAAACATTCTCACAAATTGGTTGCGAATTTGGGAGGTTGTGAATCTGGGAGGTTGTGAATCTTCCGGTAGGAGGTTGTGAATCTGGGAGGTTGTGAATCTGGGAGGTTGTGAATCTTCCGGTAGGAGGTTGTGAATCTGGGAGGTTGCGAATTTGGGAGGTTGTGAATCTGGGAGGTTGTGAATCTTCCGGTAGGAGGTTGTGAATCTGGGAGGTTGTGAATCTGGGAGGTTGTGAATCTGGGAGGTTGTGAATCTGGGAGGTTGTGAATCTGCGATGTTGTGAATCTGGGAGGTTGTGAATCTGGGAGGTTGTGAATCTTCCGGTAGGAGGTTGTGAATCTGGGAGGTTGCGAATTTGGGAGGTTGTGAATCTGGGAGGTTGTGAATCTTCCGGTAGGAGGTTGTGAATCTGGGAGGTTGTGAATCTGGGAGGTTGTGAATCTGGGAGGTTGTGAATCTGGGAGGTTGTGAATCTTTCGGTAGGAGGTTGTGAATCTGGGAGGTTGTGAATCTGGGAGGTTGTGAATCTGGGAGGTTGTGAATCTGGGAGGTTGTGAATCTGGGAGGTTGTGAATCTGGGAGGTTGTGAATCTGGGAGGTTGTGAATCTGGGAGGTTGTGAATCTTTCGGTAGGAGGTTGTGAATCTGGGAGGTTGTGAATCTGGGAGGTTGTGAATCTGGGAGGTTGTGAATCTTTCGGTAGGAGGTTGTGAATCTGGGAGGTTGTGAATCTGGGAGGTTGTGAATCTTTCGGTAGGAGGTTGTGAATCTGGGAGGTTGTGAATCTGGGAGGTTGTGAATCTTTCGGTAGGAGGTTGTGAATCTTTCGGTAGGAGGTTGTGAATCTGGGAGGTTGTGAATCTGGGAGGTTGTGAATCTGGGAGGTTGTGAATCTTCCGGTAGGAGGTTGTGAATCTGGGAGGTTGTGAATCTGGGAGGTTGTGAATCTGGGAGGTTGTGAATCTGGGAGGTTGTGAATCTGGGAGGTTGTGAATCTTTCGGTAGGAGGTTGTGAATCTGGGAGGTTGTGAATCTGGGAGGTTGTGAATCTTTCGGTAGGAGGTTGTGAATCTTTCGGTAGGAGGTTGTGAATCTGGGAGGTTGTGAATCTGGGAGGTTGTGAATCTTTCGGTAGGAGGTTGTGAATCTGGGAGGTTGTGAATCTGGGAGGTTGTGAATCTGGGAGGTTGTGAATCTTCCGGTAGGAGGTTGTGAATCTGGGAGGTTGTGAATCTGGGAGGTTGTGAATCTGGGAGGTTGTGAATCTGGGAGGTTGTGAATCTGGGAGGTTGTGAATCTTTCGGTAGGAGGTTGTGAATCTGGGAGGTTGTGAATCTTTCGGTAGGAGGTTGTGAATCTTTCGGTAGGAGGTTGTGAATCTGGGAGGTTGTGAATCTGGGAGGTTGTGAATCTTTCGGTAGGAGGTTGTGAATCTGGGAGGTTGTGAATCTGGGAGGTTGTGAATCTGGGAGGTTGTGAATCTTCCGGTAGGAGGTTGTGAATCTGGGAGGTTGTGAATCTGGGAGGTTGTGAATCTGGGAGGTTGTGAATCTGGGAGGTTGTGAATCTGGGAGGTTGTGAATCTGGGAGGTTGTGAATCTGGGAGGTTGTGAATCTTTCGGTAGGAGGTTGTGAATCTTTCGGTAGGAGGTTGTGAATCTGGGAGGTTGTGAATCTGGGAGGTTGTGAATCTTTCGGTAGGAGGTTGTGAATCTGGGAGGTTGTGAATCTGGGAGGTTGTGAATCTGGGAGGTTGTGAATCTGCGATGTTGTGAATCTGGGAGGTTGTGAATCTGGGAGGTTGTGAATCTGGGAGGTTGTGAATCTGGGAGGTTGTGAATCTGGGAGGTTGTGAATCTGGGAGGTTGTGAATCTGGGAGGTTGTGAATCTGGGAGGTTGTGAATCTGCGATGTTGTGAATATACCGGTAGGAGGTTTGTGAATCTAGGAGGGTTGTGAATCTGGGAGGCTGTGAATCTGGGAGGTTGTGAATCTGGGAGGTTGTGAAGCTGGGAGGGTTGTGAATCTGGGAGGTTGTGAATCTGGGAGGCTGTGAATCTGGGAGGTTGTGAATCTGGGAGGTTGTGAAGCTGGGAGGGTTGTGAATCTGGGAGGCTGTGAATCTGGGAGGCTGTGAATCTGGGAGGTTGTGAATCTGGGAGGTTGTGAATCTGGGAGGTTGTGAATCTTACAGACTGTGAAGCAGGCTGTGAATCAAAGTACCCACAATTTAATTAAAACTTTGACCCCAATTTGAAAACAACTGAGATTTCTGCTTCTAAAAGATACTCGTAAAATTAAAGAACTTAGCCAGCTGTCAGTTGCACTGCCAGAGCAGATGATAAATTCGTCTTAAAAAACGACAGTCGCAAGACTAGAATTTAACACCGCTGCATGCGCTATATAACGGGACGCATTACAAAACAATAGAAAATAAAGACAAAGACACACAAAAACTATCAAGCCAGTATTTAGCAGTCAAAAATTGACTCCTTGCTCAAATCGAGGTGGCAAAGCCACTTAGGTGCGGAACTCGAGTTTGCCCGCCTTCGTCACGTATTTGACACCTTTAAACGGCTTGTATTTCTGCAATTTATTTGTTGGAATTTATGTCTTATTTATTTATAGTAAAAACACTGTACCAGTAGCATTTGAAGCAACAACCCCAGAGTTACGCTCGTATTAGTTCATACACAAGTGGAGTATTATGCGAGTTTCTGTATAGCAGTGGATCTCAATTAAATGCAATTGTAAATTCTATCTAAATACCTACTGTTGTAAAACAGCATCCAATCCAGTGCAATTAAAGTGTCCCTGCCGCTGTCCATCTACCTTCTGTCGTCCCTCCCTTCAACCCTGTCTCCTCTCCCCTCAATCCTGTCCCCTCTCCCTTCAACCCTGTCTCCTCTCCCCTCAATCCTGTCCCCTCTCCCTTCAACCGTCTCCTCTCCCCTCAATCCTGTCCCCTCTCCCTTCAACCCTGTCTCCTCTCCCCTCAATCCTGTCCCCTCTCCCTTCAACCCTGTCTCCTCTCCCCTCAATCATGTCCCCTCTCCCTTCAATCCTGTCCCCTCCACCCTCAATCCTGTCCCCTCTCCCCTCAATCCTGTCTCCTCTCCCCTCAATCCTGTCCCCTCCACCCTCAATCCTGTCCCCTCTCCCCCCAATCCTGTCCCCTCTCCCCTCAATCCTGTCCCCTCTCCCCTCAATCCTGTCCCCTCTCCCCTCAATCCTGTCCCCTCTCCCCTCAATCCTGTCCCCTCTCCCCTCAATCCTGTCCCCTCTCCCTTCAATCCTGTCCCCTCTCCCTTCAATCCTGTCCCCTCTCCCCTCAATCCTGTCTCCTCTCCCCTCAATCCTGTCCCCTCTCCCCTCAATTCTGTCCCCTCCACCCTCAATCCTGTCCCCTCTCCCCTCAATCCTGTCCCCTCCACCCTCAATCCTGTCCCCTCTCCCCTCAATCCTGTCCCCTCTACCCTCAATCCTGTCCCCTCTCCCCTCAATCCTGTCCCCTCCACCCTCAATCCTGTCCCCTCCACCCTCAATCCTGTCCCCTCCACCCTCAATCCTGTCCCCTCTCCTCCCTTCTCCCTCAATCCTGTCCCTTCTCCTTTCAACCTTGTCCTCTCTCCCCTCAATCCCATCCCCTCTCCCCTCAATCCTTGCCCTCTCTCCTCTCGGTTCTTTCCTTCTATACTCAATAATGTCCCCTATCCATAAAACTTTGTCCTCTATCCAAATTTTGTTTGAAGTCACAAGGACTATTCTTAGCCATAATCAATAATTACGATAACTACAAAAGGAGAAAAATGTTACAATTTACTATTAATAAGCTGGCACGCTGCATACATTGCCAGGCAATGTATCCCATAAATTTTGAATGCATATCAATTATTAGTATAAATAGTAGTAAGATAAACCTATAAAGTGCCCAAGATTGTAAATAAACAGGAAACGCCACAAAATGTAAAAAAGCAATCAAACCACTACGGCATAGTAATATCAAAAGCCACGAATAAAACTTAAGAACGAAATTGCCTGTAATAAAATATTGGCACAAAAAGTGTGCCGGACAATTGGGATTTTAGAGCTCCTACCGAAGTTTTCTGATGCAGAACCGGCTTGCTCTGAGAATTGAATTTGATTAGCAGGCTATTTAGACTATTATTATAAATTACTCAGCAATAATAACAGCCGTACTAACCTCGCCATGCAGGTCCAGCCGGTTCACTTTCAGGCCAGATATGGTCCAACCAGTGATGCTGAAGCTAACAAGGATGCTGGGCCGGCAGTCCGGCACAGGTGCGCCAGTCTGCATCACCAGCTGCATTAGTTTGTGTTAGTGGGTGCAAGCGTCAAAGGCATTGTACGAGTGCTTAGCACAAGTTAGGCTAATAGACACAAATCTTAGCAAGACCAAAATTTTACATGCCCTAAGAGCATTCTCTTTCACAAAAGACCTTACTTTTCATATCATTAGGCCTAGTCTATTAGCAAGCAATATTATTAATGGAGGTTGTGGTAAATGGTAATGCTAATTGGACTTTTGTCAGATGAAGGTATGGAAGGATTTGTTGAGGATTTGGGATCGTGAGGTTTAGGGATTGTGAGGTTTAAGGATTGTGAGGTTAGGGGATTGTGAGGTTTAGGGATTGTAAAGTTAAGGGATTGTGGGGTTTAGGGATTGTGAGGTTTAAGGATTGTGAGGTTAGGGGATTGTGAGGTTAAGGGATTGTAAAGTTAAGGGATTGTGGGGTTTAGGGATTGTGAGGCTTAGGGATTGTGAGGTTTAGGGATTGTGAGGTTTAAGGAATATGAGGTTTAGGGTTTGTGAGGTTAAGGGATTGTAAGGTTAAGGGATTGTGAGGTTTAGGGATTGTGAGGTTAAGGGATTGTGAGGTTAAGGGATTGTGAGGTTTAGGGATTGTGAGGTTTAGGGATTGTGAGGTTTAGGGATTGTGAGGCTTAGGGATTGTGAGGTTTAGGGTTTGTGAGGTTTAGGGATTGTGAGGTTTAAGGAATGTGAGGTTTAGGGTTTGTGAGGTTAAGGGATTGAGAGGTTTAGGGATTGTGAGGTTTAGGGATTGTGAGGTTTAGGGTTTGTGAGGTTTAGGGTTTGTGAGGTTTAGGGATTGTGAGTTTAAGTGTTTGAAGCCCCTCATGCCATAACCGTGTCTGTTGAGTCAAAATATGAGTGACAAGGGAGAATTCAATGTTTAAATTTGTCTAATTTTCGAGGAAAAATGCCTCAGAAATATGATTTCTTATTTTTATCGATTTCACTGGGTTTGGCCCGGCTCTAAACTTGACAAGCCCCAATACACACCGTTCCGCACAGAGTGGGCGACCCGGCGCCCTTCTGAGAGTCCAGCCGGCCGACTGTCCAAACCAGAGTGCGGCTGGCGGTGTCGTACGAGTATTTGCCCGCGCTCGCCACCAGGCTGGCGCCCGACACTGCCCGCGGCATCGGCACCGTCAGCACGAGGTCCTCAAGCTGGCGGCCGGACGGCGGTCGGGGAATCACCGTCAGTTCGAGGTGGCCGCTGTTGCCGCCTGGGAAACAGTTTGGCCCGTGGTGGGAGCAATTAGATAGGTTTTCACGGCAAATATGAAAATGCTTCTGTAATAAGAGATCTGGGAGCAGTACTAGTGACTGTTAAAGGCGATTCTGCAGATCTGGGAGCAGTACTAGTGACTGTTAAAGGCTTTTCTACTTTCGTGAGACTTCAAATTCAATAACATAGCTAACCTAGATATATGGTTCAACATAATCATTTTTTCGTATATTGGATCTAATGGCAATAGTAATTGGTGTAAATTACAGGAAACATGAGTATACAATGGGCCCCATAGCTGTTTCATATGAACTTACTAGCCTGTTTGAAGCTAATCGTATGACGCAGGTCGAGCGGTACGGGCAGGTTGCCATGGCAACTGGCCCTATAGGCCATCAGTCTGAAGCCGCCGTCCGGCGGTACAAAGCTAAGCAGGCGTTCAACTTCGAATCGCCTGTGCCGGACGCACGGATGCAAGCTGGCGTCTTCAATCAGGCGCGAGTTCACGAAGCTGAGCGTGAGATCCGGGACGCCGGACAATTTGATGAGGCAGTCGATGCTGCCGTGCACCTCAGCGCAGACAGCGCCGCCAAATTTATCAACGATTGCGTCCAGCTCTTCAACAATATCAAAATAGGCTTCGTTGTTGGCGTATTTCACACCGCTACGCCGCCACGGAATGTTGGACAGCTGGCCGGTTGGCAGCGTGGCCGATACGGTGGAGTTCCGGCCGGTCATGGTGTCCGCCAAGCTGCGCAGCAGGTTAGGCGGCCGGATTAGCTCTTTGAGGATATTGGACTCCGTTGCTAGGGGGAAGCCGTTATCAAGGACTTCGTCTAGTAGCTGGGGATAGTGATAGAGGTGCTTGTTGAGTTCTCGGAAAAATGCACTTCTCATTGTTGGATTCAGCTGAATTTTAATACCCATGGTTACTTAGGAACCTAATCACAATTCTCAATATAATTTTCCATCCAGATCCATGCAAATCATCTTTTTTGGAACAAGTACAGCTCAGCTTGCAAGGCAGAGTCAAACCGCCTCTCCTAAAAGTTATTCATTTTGGGAAAGAGGAAGAAGTCGCAAGGCTGGGCGGATAAGCCGAAAAAGGCAGTTGCTGAAGCTGCATTGTCTGGACCGACTTTGGCCGCTCTTGATCAAGTGACTGGAGCACCTCCGCCAAGCAGTCGCAGTCTCTGTAGCGATCCAACAGACACTGTGACGCCGTACTCGAGCAACACTGGCCGCAAGATGTCGCAGCAACGGAAAAAGATGGCGGCCATCACCTTCTCAATGCCACGCTCGCACGCTGTCAGCGGTTCATCTACCTCGCCGGTCTGACCCCCTATATGAGAAGGACATCTGGTGGCGCAAAGGACTCGCCTGGGCGGCCTATCGATCCATCCGGGCCGTCCTTCAGTCCGAGGCGCTGCCCGATCGTCAGAAGGCTCGGCTGTGGCAGGTGGTGGCTGAGACCGCCCTGCTGTATAACGCCGAGACATGGACGCTGACGGCCACGCTAGAGCGGCAGCTGGACTCGGCGAACTCGGGGCTGTTCCGCGCAGACTGTCAAGCTGACGAGAGGGCCCATAAAGCTATATAGGCGGGCCACGTAATCTGGGCTGAGAGCTACTGTCCCCAGCGTCTATAGGACGTCCTGCTGTGTTCACCCTTTAGTCGGGGCCAGGCCCGAAATCGAACCCGTCGATACATGGACTGCCTGCTGTGCGACGCCAGGCGCCCGACACCGGGGCGCCAACTGATGCACCCTGACCGCTTGACCTTACTGGACTGTGTCTGTTTTTGTTGCTGTTACGTGCCCGTCTCTCGAGCCAAAACTACCGTGAGTTTGATACCGTGCGCTGTCACATCAGTTTGGGTTTCGATGTTAGTCAACTTTGTGTACCTGCCTGATATGAGAAAGTGAGGGCTGCTGTACATCCTGGTGTGAGTGTGGTTCAGCGAAATGGACGTAACGGCTCGTCTCCTCGCTGCTGGTTGCGGCTTTACTGTCGCCTGAAGAGTGGCTAACTACTCTGGCTTCTACTAAAGAAGGTCCTTAAGACTTATGAATGAAAAATTGAAAAATCCATTAAGTGCTTGACGTTTTTTGGCAAACGAAAAACGCAGTTTCGGGTTAAGGACTGTCGACAGTTCTGAATGTTATTAAACGAGCGGGTGACATTGGTTGGCGTTCCCATCGTTGAGTAGTAAGGATTTTGACCCTTAATAGTAGCTGAAGCTCTAATTGTCATAGGATACCCAACAATTGCTATCCTAAAAAACAGAATGCCAGTAGAAACCTCCATTTAAAGTTTGCTGTACCTCATACACGATGACAACATTGTCCTTAATGCTGGTCTCTGACACTTCATCAAAATAATCTTTGATTATGTCGGCTAGGCGATGCAGAAATTCGATGACAAACAGCGGCGGAACTTCGCTTTTGCAAACTGCGACAAAATGCATCTGGGCCCGATAGATGCTGATTAGTATGTGATTCGGCGTCTGAATGATTGGCGGCACATTCTCTGGAGAGGAATTCTGAAAATTTAATTGAATTGTCATGAGAACCAGGCCTTCATAAGACTTCAACTTCATAAGAATACAACTTCATAAGACAGATAAGTCAATATATAGAAACAAACTCACCTTTGTAACTTCTTCAAAGAAGTAATCACAGATTGACTTTGGAATTACACGTTTGTAGTGCTTCTCCAGAAATATATCTCTAAAATTAATAAGGCATACTGGCTTTAAAACACTAGCTAGTTGAACTTAAGGAGGCCATTTTCTGCTCAGAAAATGGGCAGAAGCTATTATGTATAAGAATAAAATAGTAATGGATAAAATCTAGATCAATATCTAGAACCTAGAGTCTGGCAACTTGATCTTGTTTAAAAGGTACATAAAAAAGAATATTTCATATTTCATATATACTTATTGATTTTTGCTTGAATTTATTTATTTTGGTAAAGCAAAGTTTTTCAGGGGATACCCTGTGGGCTATGGCATTTTGCTACTAAAAGAAAAATAAGGAAAAAATTATAGAAAGGAATTGTCTAAAAAAGTTCCTTTTTATAGAAATCTAAATTAAAAAAAGGGATATTTGCCCTAAAGTATAAAATACAATAATTTAAGCGAGATAGAACTACTGAGTATTATATCATAAACAATAATTATAGAAACAATATGGTGGGCTAATAGATATAACTCTGCTTTTGTCCACTATTCTGATTAAGAATTAATTTGTCATGTATTTATTTCTTCAACTAACTAACCATTTTGTTTTATCATCTAGGTTTTTAACTAGTGGCAAAATGCAAAATCATATTCAAGGTCTAATTTGAGGATACAATTTTGAAATATATAAAAATAAAATTAGTTTATAGTAAAAGTTGCATAATGCACTTAATTTTAACATAGTCTAACTAATGTGGCAAAATGCTTTTAGGTATAATCTTTTAGGTTATGATCTTTAGGTTATGACTATGTGATAGGGGTAGATAAGTGAATAGAATTCTTAGAAAGAACAGATATAACTCTAGTTCATTACATACTGTCTTGTATATAACCTTGTCTTGACTTTGGCAACTTTTTTATTAAGTAGCTTTTATAGAAAATAGTCATTTTGGCAAAACAACTTTTCTTGACATAGTATAAGTTTTGTGTTTTTAAGCAGCAAATTCAATAGAAGTTAGTATTAGAAGTAAAAAAGTAAATGTGAGTTGAAGAGATTTTAGTAGAATAAATAAAGAAATATATAATAATATAGAGTAGAGGAGGGGATAGGTAGTGGTAAGGTGAGTTTGAACTTGAGTGAGCTTAGGCTATCATTTGATTAAAAAATGACATTTATAATATAGTTATATTTTTATATATATATTTATATCTACTTGTAGGGCCTGTAGAATGTATATTGTATAATATACAATAAGTGAATTGTACTTGCATGCATAGCATATTCATAATAGGCTAACAGAATGCACAATTTATTTATCAAAAAAACAAATTGCTATTTTCTCATGTACCATCTTTTGGATTATATAAAGTTTGACCTGAATATTATTAGATTAAGAAAATAAAGCATATTGGTTTAGGCCTATTGTAGATCAATATTGTTGATAAATCAATAGATTTATTAACTACTCTGATCTGATCTTGTCTAATACTAGAATCTACTCTGATCTTCTTGATGTCCTGACTTTAATAGATCTATAAACCTTAAAAATATAGTATTTTTTAGCTTAATTAGATAAGGCAGATCATTCACTGATAAAAAACATTAATAGATAGAACGAAGTACAGCTTATGCTAAACTAATGATATATTTTTATTATCAACAGAGTTTTGTTACAAATGAATAAAAATAGCAACAATGCTATAAGGCTAAATAAATTAGATGAGATAAATAAGTAAATAATTATTAGACTTAAATTAATACAGAGAGATTGAGAATGTTTTCATTCAATATATTTTAGAAACAGAGCTAAGTAACTGTCTTCACTGCTTACTTACCCCGAATTGTTTATAAAGAAAATACTATGTATCATGGCTCTTTGTTACTAATGTTAGCTGCTGCGCTTAAGTCTACTAATATATATTTTTTCTAAACACAAGAAATTTTTTTATCTAACGTCACTATACGTATTTAAACTAAAGTAGAATCATTCTAACACACTTTTAAACGTGGAGAGCCTGATTATCCTGACCTTGACTGCAGCATCTCGCGTGCGCCGGCCGCACGAGTTACGCGGAGTTTATTGAATTTTCACTCAATTTAAAAATATGTAATTTTTATCTTCAAGACAGGCATTAGGATTTATTTATTAATAAAGTTGAATATTTTTTTCGAATGTTGATCAATGTTTTGGCATGAATAGAAAGTTTTGCGAAAAGCTGAAATATTTGTTAATCTAGCTTAATCGCTGTTTAAATGTTCGTTGGTCCGTAATTATAATTCACATGCACACATTTTCCACAAATTTTTGCGCTGAATTAAACTGAACTGAATAAAGTCTGTTAATTTATCCTGTTTTGATAACCGAGTGTATTTTTGCTGTCTTTCTTTTTTTCAAATTTCTTGATTGATTAGTTAGGCGATATAGATATAGTATACTACTAAGACTTTTAATACTATAGTCTATAGATCTGAAACTAGTAACTAGCTTCTAGTTCTAAGAATAATAAACTATATTCTAAACACATCTTTATCAAACAAAATGACGGCTACAAAACCTAGCACTGCTATTTGGAATGAACAAAATGCTGAGGTAAACTTTCTGGAATAATTATGTTTGTTTGATGCATCATCATTCTTGGCTAGCCTAGAGTAGACTCAACTAATTGGCATCTTTCTGGGGGAAATCCTGCAATGTGAAGGCTTACTGAGAGAATTGCTGAAATTTCAAGGCTTGGGGGGATTTCTAAGATGTCAAGGCTTGGATGGAATTAATTCAATTGTATTAGGCCTATTAATATAACTAGGCCTAACTAGGCTTAAAGTTTTGCCTTTTGGTATTCTTCCTAAATTGTTTGTGTAAGTATCTTTTCAATGTTTTTTTACATTTTCTTCACTTAAGAAGCTGATTTTAGCATTTTTGGATGTACCCCAATCTATTGAAACAATAAAATAACAATTTTTTTCTATCTCCAGAAATTCATATCAATTCTTAACAATTTGAAATTTCAAAGTTTTTAATTTCAAATTAGTACACAAACCTGGTAAACAATGAAACAAGTAATTAGAAACAATGATACAATGAGTGTCAAGATTTGCATCTAGAGGTATTTTAAAAGTTTTTTTTCAAAATTGAAATTGAAATCAAAATTCACTACTTTTTAAAATCAAAATTGAAAATAAAATTGAAATTTTCCTAAATCAAAATTCAGAAAAACGAATTTAGCATGAGAAACATTCATTTTTTTATTTTTTATTTACTGCTAATGCAAAACAAAATATAGGCCTATATGCATATAGGATAAATTAGTCGCTAGATATATAGAGTTCTGATTGCTCTTTTGAATTCAAATACTTTTTCACTGCAAAAACTATAAAATCTATAGTTACCCCTTGGGACTTGGCATTGTATACTATCATTGTATATACTTATCTTTATGCATAGTGCCTTTGTCTGTCTCTCTTGTATCTTTTATATATACATGTAATATCACTCAATGTAAGCTAGTAGGTTAATATACATGTACATTATATTACTGAATAGCAATAACACATAATTGTATAAACTGTATATGTATCTGTACTGACATAATATGCACAAAATACACAATATAATAGCAAATGCCTTTACAGTTAAGTTCTGCAAAATTTACAAAAACTTCTACATTTCTGCAAATATGCTATATTTATAAAACAGTTTTAATAAATCTAAATACTTTTTAAATAGTATAAACATATCACTGATTCAACATAGTAACAAACTTCTAAGAATATTAAAATTAGATAAAAAATTTCACAACTAGACACTTTCAAAATTTGGACTTCTGAAATTTTTTGAAATCAAAATTTGCTCCTAAATATTACAAAATTTGGAAAATTAAAATCAAAATTTCGGAATATATCTATTCGTGTCAAAACCTAGCAAAGGTAATAATAGGCAATCTAGTATATAATGTGGCCAAAAGCATTGATAAGATAAAGCTAGCACTAACAAAATTCCTCTAAATGCATTGCAAATAGCCTATGCTTAGGAAAGTGGCAAAGGCATGAATTCACACCAAGTATGCCAACATTTTTAGTCAACTGTTTTCATGCATGCCAAGCATGCCAAATGACATTTTTGATTGCAACCCTTTATCTTTGTTCTAATGTTAATGTATTCTAAGAAAAGAAAAGTTTAAATGATCATTTATATTTAGAAATTAAAAAAATTCTCGAGTTGACAAGTCAAGTTTAAGGATTTTGGTTCATAAATGAGAAAGAAAATTTAGGATGGGATAATAGGTGGCATATCTTAAAGAGAAGCAGCTGGGTGCTTGAGCAGTTGCAAGCATATTATACTTAAATTAAGGCTTTATGAGGCTTTAAGGCTTTAGGAAAAGTGGAGCATAAAGAATCAAGTTTATAGAGCATAGGTGTATGGGGCACTAATTCTCAAAACATGGAAGAGTAGGGTTGGCCATTTTGTCTTGGGGGCATTTATTGGATAAAAAGAAAGATGTAGGCCTATTGGTCAGATTGATAAGTAGTAAGGTGGGTATATTATTGACTAATATACCCATATTCAATATTAGTCAATATTCAAATAGATTTTATCAAATATAAAAATTGATTTGAATTGGTTCAAAAATTTCATTTTCCTGTCTATATGATTTGTTTAAGAATAGGAAACACATGGTTGCAAGCAAATGTTTAACTTTAACACACTAGTGTTAGGATTGTATTATAGTATACACTAGAATGAAATTTGCTTCCCTAGGTCCTATATGCCAATGTATGCCAATAGACATATCCTATATACTAAAAATGAAAATCTTGTTTGTGCGCAATCAATTTTAGCAAAAATGGCTCAGCCAATTTTGTTCAAACTTGCGCCATTCGATCAGAAATTTTTCCGTAACAGTACATATATCTTGGCTATGAAATTGCTAAATGCTAAAGGGATTAAATATTCAAAAAAACATGCTTTTTTGCAAAGGTCAAGCAAACTTTTCGACTTGAAATGCATTGTAAGAATGCTAGAGAAAAAACTGACTGGTTGAATTCTGATTCTAAAATAGATTGCATCACACTAGGCTTTCTATTTATCGTCTGTGTACTGGCTGAATTTTGACACTGAATTCAATTGCGTCACAGTGTTGAAAACGTAGTGTGGAAGCATATAGCACTAGACTTGATTTAGATTGCGTAACCATATTGTCAACTTTAATTGAGACTGATACTGACTTACCTGAGAAGTTGATTATGTCATAACTGCTTTGCGAGTGAGTGTAAGAAATCATGTAAGCGTCATGTAAACAATCATAGAAGCGTCATGTAAACAATTATAGAAGCATCATGTAAAAAATCATAGAAGCGTCATGTAAAAAATCACAGAAGCGTCGTGTAAAAAATCATAGAAGCGTCATTTTAAAAAATCATAGAAGCGTCATGTAAACAATCATAGAAGCGTCATGTAAAAAATCATAGAAGCGTCATGTAAAAAGCATAGAAGCGTCATATAAAACTCATAGAAGCGTCATTTAAAAAAATCATAGAAGCGTCATGTAAACAATCATAAAAGCGTCATGTTAAAAATCATAGAAGCGTCATGTAAAAAGCATAGAAGCGTCATGTAAAAAATCATAGAAGCGTCATGTAAAAAATCATAGAAGCGTCATGTAAAAAATCATAGAAGCGTCATGTAAAAAATCATAGAAGCGTCATGTAAACAATCATAGAAGCGTCGTGTAAAAAATCATAGAAGCGTCATGTAAGCAATCATAGAAGCGTCATGTAAACAATCATAGAAGCGTCATGTAAAAAATCATAGAAGCGTCATGTAAAAAGTCATAGAAGCGTCATGTAAACAATCATAGAAGCGTCATGTAAACAATCATAGAAGCGTCATGTAAACAATCATAAAAGCGTCATGTAAACAATCATAGAAGCGTCATGTAAAAAATCATAGAAGCGTCATGTAAACAATCATAGAAGCGTCATGTAAACAATCATAGAAGCGTCATGTAAAAATCATAAAAGTGTCATGTAAGAAAGCATAGAAGTGTCATGTAAACAATCATAGAAGCGTCATGTAAACAATCATAGAAGCGTCATGTAAAAAATCATAGATGCGTCATGTAAAAAATCATAGAAGCATCATGTAAAGAATCATGGAAGCGTCATGTAAAAAATCATCGAAGCATCATGTCAGACATGAAGGGTGTCATGTAAAAATTAAATGAAGCTATATTGCTGTGCTGGGGAGACTTACTTAGATGTCAAGGCTCTCAGAGAATAACTGAGATTACGGGGGGGGGGTTTCTGAGATTTTAAAGCAAAAGTCAGAAGCTACTTCAAAGTTCATGTACTTTACTCAATTTTTTATTACATTCTTTGTTGGCTCGCCACAGGGGGGGGTGCTGATAGAAGCAGAGTCATGTAAAAATAAAAGTAGCACTATGTATACATAAAAGAAAAGTCATGTCGAAGTTAAAAGATTCATTTGGGAATTGCTACGATGTCAAAGCTTGGAGGGAATCGTTATAGTGCTGTGATTCTTAAAGAAGGAATCACTAAAAAGCCAAGGCTTAAGGGAGAAGAGTTGCTGAGATTTCAAGGCTTTAGGTTGGGTTAAAGTTAGGTTTAGGTCAGGTGTGGGTTGAGGGTTATATTTTATCGGGTTTTAAGGTTAACAGGGGATTTTTTAGATTTCAAGCTTTATGGGGGGCATCGCTGACATGTCAAGGCTTACAGGGGGAATAGCGGAGATGTCAAGGCTCACGGGGGTATAAATGAGATTTCAAGGCTAAAGTCAGAAGCTACATGTAGTTTATTGAAAACTTTTTATTACATTATTTGTTGGCTACTCAGGGGAGGAATCGCTGATAAAAAAGCGTAATGTAAAAAATAAAAGAAGCTTCATGTCGAAGTTAAGAGATTCATTTGGGAATCCCTACGATGTCGAGGCTTGCAGGGAATCGCTATAATGCTGTAGTAGTGCTATAATGACTCAGAATTACTGAAATTTCAATGCTTTAGGGTTAGGTTAGGGTTAGGCTAGGGTTAGGGTTAGGCTAAGGTTAGGGTTAAGGTTGACAGATTTTTTTAGATTTCAAGGCTTATTGGGGACATCGCTGAGATGTCAAGGGGGAAGTTGATATGTTAAATTTTGTGGGGGGGGGAATTACTGACATGTCAAGGCTTACAAGGGACTTCTAAGATATATTGCAAAGAGATGCTACATGTAGTTTATTAAAAAACTTGTACTGCATTTTTGGCTCCCCAACGCTAAGACTAAGCTAAAAATACTACTAGCGCTTCACAAACTTATGCACATGTCAGGCTGTAGTGTTAGTGTTAGGGTTGGTATTAGGGTTTAGGTTTAGGGTTAGGTTCAGGGTTATTGCATTAAGATTCGGGTTAGGGTTAGGGTTAGGGTAGCTTATAACTTAGCTCATGTAGCTTTTTAAAATGTTTATCATGGAAGCATCATGCAAAAATCATAGAAGCATCATGCAAAAACTCATGGACAAAATATTGAATTTAGGGTTAGGGTTAGGGTTAGAAGTTTGACAGGAGATTTTTTAAGATTTCAAGGCTACATGTAGCTTATTAAAAAAACGTTTATTGCATTTATTTGGCTCCCCAACGGGGGGCGTAGATAGCTAGTTTCACATAAAAATATGCCAAGAAGACTGTCACTGATCATTAGAAAGAGAAATGAAAAAAACAAAAAAGACAACCTATATTAAAGGCTTGTAACATCTTTGCAAAAAAGGTAAATAAAAACTTGTGTATACTATATTGTAAAAAATAGGTTTAAAAATTATTTTTAAAAAGTATGCTTTAGTATATTTTAGTTTAGTATATGTAGTATACCATGCTGGGGCTGGTTAACACACAAGCAGTTGGTGATAAATAATTTATTTGTAATTTGTCCATTGAACCAGTAATCTTATAGACAGTGATCCTGTATAGCTGCATACCTTAGATCAAAGTTTGCCTGCTCACTGGCAGGCTTAATAGACATCTATGCCTTTTTTCAATTTACTTCAATAGGGCTAAAATCTAGGTTTTTTATTGCCAAAAATTATGATTTTAATTTCAAAGAATAAATACATGTAGCAATGATTGTATAATCATAAGGATTTTAAAATTTTTATCAATTATCAAATTTGAATAATCTGTAAACAAGAAGTCTGCAAACTAAAGGAGTGTAAATGATAGGGTAGGTGTTAGATATTTCATTTGATTTTGATTATTTTGACTGATGCCAACTGGCATTCTGGTTTTCCATTTGCCGTCCTGAGTTTGGACCTGGGATGCCAAATGGCACTGCAATTCTGACACATGAAAAAGGCAGTTGAAAACCTTTGACAATATAAAACCAAAAATGACTGCCCATATTTAATCCCTGGACAGGACAACCTTGGCGACGAGGTGCTGCGCATGTCGAATGACGAAATAGTTCGTCGAACTCGGCTACTAGACAATGAAATACGAATTATGCGCTCCGAGTTGACTAGGGTTAGCCACGAGACCAGCGCTCAGAAGGAAAAGATCAAAGAGAATGCCGAAAAAATTAAAGTAAACAAACAGCTGCCCTATTTAGTGTCCAACGTAATTGAACTGCTGGACATTGACGCTGCCGAAGAGGCCGACGGCGCCAATGTTGACTTGGACTCGCAGCGCAAGGGCAAATCGGCCGTGATTAAAACTAGCACTAGGCAGACTTATTTCCTGCCCGTTATCGGTCTAGTGCCGCCGGAGGAACTGAAACCAGCCGATCTGGTTGGCGTTAACAAGGATTCATTCCTTATCTTGGAGAAGCTGCCGGCTGAGTACGACTCTAGGGTCAAGGCGATGGAGGTGGACGAGAGACCAACTGAACAGTACAGCGATATCGGCGGTCTGGATAAGCAAATTCAGGTATACTATTGTTTAAGCAGCTGTATATTTCAACAGACAGACAGACAGACAAACAGGCAGACAGGCAGACAGGCAGATACAGACAGACAGATACAGAGACAGACACGCACACAAACAGACAAGCAGATACAGGCAGATACAGACACACACACACACACACACACACACACACACACACACACACACAGACCGGCAAGCAGGCAGAGACAGACAGACACAGACACGCACACAAGCAAACAGACAGACAGGCAAATATAGACACACAGACAGACAGTCAGGCAGGCAGGCAGATACAGACAGACAGACACAGACGCACAGACAGATGCGCAGACGGACACAGACACTAAATGCTAAGACAGGCAACCAAACTGGTAGGCATAACTAATTAATGCTTTATAGATGGGAACTGCTGCAAAGCTTGATAGCCAGGCTCAGAACTAGACAATGACTTGAGTCTTGAACCCTTGCGCGCACCGAACTGTAGAGACTGAACGGGAAGTCACGGCAGTTCAACTGTTAATTCCTTCAGCTGTCATCAATACGAATTGTACTATTTTTTAGGAACTAATCGAGGCTGTTGTGTTGCCAATGACACACAAGGAGCGATTTAAGTCGATTGGGATTCAGCCGCCGAAGGGTGTCTTGCTCTATGGACCTCCTGGCACTGGTAAATGTAGCTTTTTGCATTTTAAGATAGTTTTTTTAATTTAGAATGAGATTCTCGATAATCTCCATTAATCCCTACAGATTCCAAATCATCACAGCTAGTCTCAACAGATACCAGCTCACCCATCAGTATCTACAGATCCCAGCTCACCGATCAGTATCTACAGATCCCAGATCACCCATCAGTATCTGTAGATCCCAGATCACCCATCAGTATCTGTAGATCCCAGCTCACCCATCAGTATCTGTAGATCCCAGATCACCCATCAGTATCTGTAGATCCCAGATCACCCATCAGTATCTACAGATCCCAGCTCCCCCATCAGTATCTGTAGATCCTAGCTCACCCATCAGTATCTGTAGATCCCAGCTCCCCCATCAGTATCTGTAGATCCCAGCTCACCCATCAGTATCTGTAGATCCCAGCTCACCCATCAGTATCTGTAGATCCCAGATCACCCATCAGTATCTGTAGATCCCAGATCACCCATCAGTATCTATAGATCCCAGCTCACCCATCAGTATCTGTAGATCCCAGATCACCCATCAGTATCTGTAGATCCCAGATCACCCATCAGTATCTGTAGATCCCAGATCACCCATCAGTATCTATAGATCCCAGATCACCCATCAGTATCTATAGATCCCAGCTTACCCATCAGTATCTACAGATCCCAGATCACCCATCAGTATCTGTAGATCCCAGATCACCCATCAGTATCTGTAGATCCCAGATCACCCATCAGTATCTGTAGATCCCAGATCACCCATCAGTATCTATAGATCCCAGCTCACCCATCAGTATCTATAGATCCCAGCTCACCCATCAGTATCTGTAGATCCCAGATCACCCATCAGTATCTACAGATCCCAGCTCACCCATCAGTATCTGTAGATCCCAGCTCACCCATCAGTATCTATAGATCCCAGCTCACCCATCAGTATCTATAGATCCCAGCTCACCCATCAGTATCTGTAGATCCCAGATCACCCATCAGTATCTACAGATCCCAGCTCACCCATCAGTATCTACAGATCCCAGCTCACCCATCAGTATCTATAGATCCCAGATCACCAGTATCCGAACCCCGCCACCCCCAGGCAAGACTCTGCTAGCCCGAGCCTGCGCAGCGCAGACCAAAAGCACATTTCTAAAGCTGGCCGGTCCCCAGCTGGTGCAGATGTTCATCGGTGACGGTTCCAAGCTGGTCCGTGACGCCTTCTCCCTGGCCAAAGAGAAGGCGCCGGCCATCATCTTCATTGACGAACTGGACGCCATCGGTACGAAACGATTCGACTCGGAGAAGTCCGGCGATCGCGAGGTACAACGCACCATGCTGGAGCTGCTCAACCAGCTGGACGGCTTCCAGCCGAATATGGAGATCAAAGTGATTGCCGCCACTAATCGCGTCGACATCCTCGATCCCGCCCTGCTCCGTTCGGGTCGGCTCGATCGCAAAATCGAATTCCCCGCCCCAAACGAGGAGGCCCGAGCCCGTATTATGCAGATTCATTCGCGCAAGATGAACGTCCGGCCGGATGTGAATTTCGACGAGCTGGCCAGGTGTACAGACGACTTCAACGGGGCCCAGTGCAAGGCGGTCTGCGTTGAGGCCGGAATGCTGGCGCTGAGACGCGGCGCTACCACGGTCTCACACGAGGACTACATGGACGCCATATTGGAGGTTCAGGCTAAGAAGAAGAATAGCCTGAACTATTATGCCTAAAGAGATGATTGCCGATTGCCTGATTTATCGTTTTTGCTCTTTAAATGATATCTTTTATGACTAAACTAAAAAATAATTTAACCAGTGCCAGTGGGGCACTTTTCGACTCAATTGAGCAGGATGTGTTTATAATGCAATGGGTTAGCAACAGGTTTTTCTCTTATAGAGTATAGAGTATTAGGTCTGTGTAACTTTAGGATTTTTTTAGTACTATAATAAGTCGCTGGCAAACTATACCTAAATAGTTTATTCAAAGTTCACAGTGTACTGTGTTTTCCTTTATCAGCATTCATTAACTATCCAGCAATTTGTCTAATAGGCCACTGGGCCCAGTGACCCCTGTTATTTTATTCAATCTGATATGAAAACTCTCGCTACCCAAATCCCCTGAGCCCTTCCCCCAGTTTTCTTCTGTTGCTTGCTGCTGGCTGCTTAATATTTTTTGTGAACAAACAAAACACAAAAGACATGCAAACATTCTGAAATGTATGTCCGTTATAACTATTATTATTTGCCTACATTTCTCTTTGCTGTTATTTAATAATTCTCTTAATATAATGTAGTAAACAGATTAGAAACAGGGAATCCTTATTTATTTGGGTTTAAAAGTCGGAAATGGCAAGCTACCAATGATAAGTTTTGAAAAGTTACCGTGACAAGAATTGCTAAAGAGTCATTGCAAACCACCCACTAGTGACCCTAGCGGCTCTGGAGCGACTCTTGCGACTTTTTAACGACTCAACCGACTGCAATCCGATGGAGAGGCGACTGTTGAGTCACGTAGACTGATCATGATAGTTGTTATAAATACGAAATGCGTTTCGAATTCATAAAATGGCGCAGATGCGCTTTAGACGCAACTCGGTAATTCTGCATCTACTATAGTACGCCTCAGATACGACTCTATGGCCCATAGTCATTATAAAAGCGCTGTAGAGTCACTCGTGTCTCCCCAAAGTCACTAGTGTCTCCCAGAGTCACTAGAGAAGCCCCAGGGTCACTAGATGTCTCCCCAGAGTCACTCGTGTCTCCCCAAAGTCACTAGTGTCTCCCCAGAGTCACCAGAGAAGCCCCAGGGTCACTAGATGTCTCCCCAGGGTCACTAGAGTCTCCCCACAGTCACTAAAGTCTCCCCACAGTCACTAAAGTCTCCCCACAGTCACTAGAGTCTCCCCACAGTCACTAAAGTCGCCCCAGAGTCACTAGAGTCTCCCCACAGTCACTAGAGTCTCCCCACAGTCACTAAAGTCGCCCCAGAGTCACTAGAGTCTCCCCACAGTCACTAGAGTCTCCCCACAGTCACTAAGAGTCGCCCCAGAGTCACTAGAGTTTCCCCACAGTCACTAGAGTCTCCCCACTGTCACTAGAGTCTCCCCACAGTCACTAGAGTCTCCCCACAGTCACTAGAGTCTCCCCACAGTCACTAAGAGTCTCCCCACAGTCACTAAGAGTCGCCCCAGAGTCACTAAAGTTTCCCCACTGTCACTAGAGTCTCCCCACAGTCACTAGAGTCTCCTCACAGTCACTAGAGTCTCTCCAGAGTCGCTAGAGTCTCCTCAGAGTCGCTAGAGTCTCTCCAGAGTCGCTAGAGTCTCTCCAGAGTCGCTAGAGTCTCTCCAGAGCCGCTAGAGTCTCTCCAGAGTCGCTGGAGTCTCTCCAGAGTCATTTAGAATGAAAAATGAAAGCTACTCTCCTATTTTACCTATTTTACGTCTTGGGCATCATCGTGTACAGTGGAAACCAAACCAGAAAAACAAATTGTTGTTAAAATTATATCAACACTTGATGCCGCGTAAGCCAGCCTGTCATGGCCATGGAGAAAGACCCAAATTACGATGACACGGTCGAGGAGCGAATCATTAACGAGGAGTACAAGATCTGGAAGAAGAACACTCCGTTCTTGTACGACCTGGTGATGACGCACGCATTGGAGTGGCCCAGCCTCACCGCCCAGTGGCTGCCGGACGTGACCAGGCCCGAGGGCAAAGACTACAGCATCCACCGCCTCATTCTGGGCACGCACACCTCAGACGAGCAGAACTACCTGTTGATTGCCAGCGTCCAGCTGTCCAACGACTCCGCCCAGTTCGACGCCAGCCACTACGACGCCGACAAAGGCGAATACGGCGGATTCGGCTCGGTGTCTGGGAAAATCGACATCCAGATTAAGATTAACCACGAGGGCGAGGTGAACAGGGCCAGGTTCATGCCGCAGAATCCGACTATTATTGCCACGAAGACGCCGAGCTCGGATGTGCTCATATTTGACTATACTAAGCATCCGTCTAAGCCCGATCCTAGCGGCGAGTGTCGCCCAGAGATTCGACTGAAAGGCCACCAGAAGGAGGGCTACGGGCTCAGCTGGAATCCCAATATTGAGGCGCACCTGCTATCGGCTAGCGACGATCACACCATCTGCCTGTGGGACGTGCACGGCCAGACTAGGGATAAGAACTTGCTAGACGCTCAGACAGTGTTCACCGGCCATTCTAGCGTTGTAGAGGACGTGTCCTGGCACCTGCTGCACGATCGGATTTTCGGCAGCGTTGGCGACGATCAGAAGCTGATGATCTGGGACACCAGGGCTAAGAGCAGCAGTAAGCCTACTCACTCGGTTGAAGCTCACACAGCTGAGGTCAACTGTCTGAGCTTTAATCCGTTCTCCGAGTTCATTCTGGCTACAGGATCTGCCGATAAGACTGTCGCTCTGTGGGATTTGCGCAATCTCAAATTGAAGCTGCACAGCTTTGAGAGTCACAAGGATGAGATTTTCCAGGTAATTTATTGCTTTGCTCCTCGATTATTATTTGTTATACTATGGAATTATTATAGTGTGGAAAAATGCAGAATGACACACAGCTTATTATAGTGACAGTGATGGAGTGAAAGTGATAAAGAGTGACAGTGAGAAATAGTAACAGTAATGGAGTGAAAGTGATAAAGAGTGACAGTGAGAAATAGTAACAGTAATGGAGTGAAAGTGATAAAGAGTGACAGTGAGAAATAGTGACAGTGATAGTCGAAAAGTGATAAGGAATGACTGTTATGGAATGAAAGTGATAAAGAGTGACAGTAATGGAGTGAAAGTGATAAAGAGTGACAGTGATTGTTATAAACAGTGACAGTAATGGAGTGAAAGTGATAAAGAGTGACAGTAATGGAGTGAAAGTGATAAAGAGTGACAGTGATTGTTATAAACAGTGACAGTAATTGAGTGAAAGTGATAGAGTGACAGTAATTGAGTGAAAGTGATAGAGTGACAGTAATGGAGTGAAAGTGATAAAGAGTGACAGTAATGGAGTGAACATGATAGAGTGACAGTAATGGAGTGAAAGTGATAAAGAGTGACAGTGATAAAGAGTGACAGTAATGGAGTGAAAGTGATAAAGAGTGACAGTGATTGTTATAAACAGTGACAGTAATTGAGTGAAAGTGATAGAGTGACAGTAATGGAGTGAAAGTGATAAAGAGTGACAGTGATTGTTATAAACAGTGACAGTAATGGAGTGAAAGTGATAAAGAGTGACAGTAATGGAGTGAAAGTGATAAAGAGTGACAGTGATTGTTATAAACAGTGACAGTAATTGAGTGAAAGTGATAGAGTGACAGTAATTGAGTGAAAGTGATAGAGTGACAGTAATGGAGTGAAAGTGATAAAGAGTGACAGTAATGGAGTGAACATTATAGAGTAACAGTAATGGAGTGAAAGTGATAAAGAGTGACAGTAATGGAGTGACAGTGATTGTTATAAACAGTGACAGTAATTGAGTGAAAGTGATAGAGTGACAGTAATTGAGTGAAAGTGATAGAGTGACAGTAATTGAGTGAACATGATAGAGTGACAGTAATGGAGTGAAAGTGATAGAGTGACAGTAATGGAGTGAAAGTGATAAAGAGTGACAGTGATTGTTATAAACAGTGACAGTAATGGAGTGAAAGTGATAAAGAGTGACAGTAATGGAGTGAAAGTGATAAAGAGTGACAGTGATTGTTATAAACAGTGACAGTAATTGAGTGAAAGTGATAGAGTGACAGTAATTGAGTGAAAGTGATAGAGTGACAGTAATGGAGTGAACATGATAGAGTGACAGTAATGGAGTGAAAGTGATAGAGTGACAGTAATGGAGACAGTGATTGTTATAAACAGTGACAGTAATGGAGTGAAAGTGATAAAGAGTGACAGTGATTGTTATAAACAGTGACAGTAATGGAGTGAACATGATAGAGTGACAGTAATGGAGTGAAAGTGATAAAGAGTGACAGTGATGCAGTGAAAGTCATTAAGAGTTACAGTGATGCAGTGAAAGTCATTAAGAGTTACAGTGATGGTGTGAATCGATGTGATGGAGAGTGACAGTGATGCAGTGAAACTGAGGCTAAACTGAGCGCATTCTTCCACCCTCAGGTCCAGTGGTCGCCGCACAACGAGACCATCCTGGCGAGCTCGGGTACGGACCGCCGCCTGCACGTGTGGGACCTGAGCAAGATCGGCGAGGAGCAGGCGCCCGAAGACGCCGAGGACGGGCCGCCTGAGCTGCTGTTCATTCACGGCGGCCACACGGCCAAAATCTCGGATTTCTCCTGGAATCCCAATGATCCTTGGGTGATCTGCTCCGTGTCCGAGGACAACATCCTGCAGGTGTGGCAGATGGCCGAGAATATCTACAATGATGATGAGGCCGCAGCTGCCGGGGACAAGGCTCGGGCTGCCCAGCAGGAGGACCTGGAGTGAAACAAGTGTTAATCGCGCATCTTAAAACAATATAAAATCATGCATTAATATTTTGCAAGCGAGCTGTTTATTTTTTTATTCTGTCTAATTACATCCTGACGGCCGGTGAATTAATGACTGTTTATTATTTTATCTGTTCGCTGTACTAGTTTCTATAGTTAGTCATTCATAGTTATACTATCGTTAATTATTATTTTTTACGCGTTGCTCGAAGTTCGACTACTGTAAACCCATAATCTTATGCTGTGTACATTAAAGCAAGCCTGCTAGTTAACAGCGGCTTTTATTCATAATATAAAAATCTTAGGTTTTCCTCCCGCGTCCATTAAGCAGCTGCTTTGAGTCTGTGCTCGAAAATATACAAACTTAAAGTGCGTTTCGAAAATGCCTAGTTTCTTCTTGTCTAGTTATTTTTTCAGGTTGGCAAATTAGGTCCCGGGTTCGATTCCTTCCACCGTGGCATCCGTTTAGCCTAGGTTAACTCTCATTATGACGTCACTCACAATTGATGCACAGCGTGACAAAGGCATGTCATCGGACAGTGTTCGAGTTGTGTTCTCCCCTCAGCGCCAGCGTCAGCAAGAGCAGGCGGCTGCGGCGGCAACGGCTGGAGGCGACGCTGCTGTTGTCACCGAGGAGTCCATGCTGGCCAGCGTGAACGGCGTAGGAGGTGGCGGCGGCGAGGCGGAGACCTCGACAGCCGGCCAGGAGCAGCCGGCTCCAGCGCCGAATCAGCGATCCAGTCAGCGCTCGAGCACCGGCAGCCGATCGTCGACGTTCCCGACGGTGCCAATTGAGATGATCCGCCAGCTGGCCATTGAGCAGCACGCCATTATTCAGCCTGTAGCGCCGCTGCCATTGCGAAACAAAATCACGCAGTGCCAGCCTTCGCCAGTCAGTCGCCGATTGCAGGCGGCACCAACACTCTCGGACGCCGGCGTCCAGGCAGCCGTCAACCCGGACGCGGCGCTGTACGGTGACGGCTCAAAAGGCCTGCTGCCCTGCCCGCTGCCGCTGTACTTCCCGGCGCCCGCGCCGCTGCCCCCGGACCCGGTGCCCGTCCCGGTGTTCGTCCCGATCCCGGTGCCTATACCCGTGTTCCTGCTACTGGAGTCGCCAGATCCCGAACAGCCGCCTCATCTGGCGCTTCAGACTCCAGCATCGGCTGCTAGCCAAACCGCTTCGATGGCCTCGGCCGCCGCAGCGGTCAACGACGTCGCCTCCTTCGTAGAGATTCAGCGCCGTCTGGCCGACGACGCCGCCAGCTTGGTGGCCCTGGCCAGACGGCCGGTCCGTCAGCAGCAGCAGCAGCTCAGCCTAAAGTTCTCCTACGGCCTGACGGCCTGGAAGAACTGGAGCCGCTCGGTTGGCGATGAGGGAACCGCCGGGCCGCCCGCCGACCCGGCCGACTTGACCCCGGCCTCCGCCTTAGCCGACGCGCTGGCCAGGTTTGTGCGCGAAGTTCGCAAGCCGAGCGGTGAAGAATACGCGGCCGATTCAGTCTATTACCTGTGCCTGGGCCTGCAGGGCCACCTGGCTATCGAGCGGGCTAGGGAGGAGAACATCTTCTGCGATCCGGCATTCGCTGAGTTCGCCGCCGCGCTGGACTCTGTGCTGGACCGGTACTCGGCTCGGGTCACCGAGGACGGCACTCTGGTCTGCCGTATCGAAGAGCAGCACCTGTGGGAGTGCCGCCAGCTCGGCTGTCACAGCCCCGACTCGCTGATCTTCTCCCTGTTCTACATTCTCACCCGCTATGTCGGCCTGCACACCGTGCAGGAGCACGCCGAGCTCACCATGGGCCAGTTCGCTCTGGCCTCGCCGGCGTCTGGCGGCGCCGGCGCCGTTCTTCGTTTCACGCCCCGGTCCGGCTACGCTGTTGGCATCACCTACGAGCTGGGCGAGCTGGCCGATCCCACCAGGTGTCCGGTTCGTCTGTTCCAGGTCTACTTGGCTAAGCGGCCCCTGCTTACTGGGCGCGACGAACCCTTTTACCTGCCTACTGACAGGTGAGTGCTGCTGCTACTGCTACTACTACTACTACTACTGCTACTACTACTACTTACTACTTCTACTACTTACTACTACTACTGCTACTACTTACTACTACTACTACTACTACTACTACTACTACTACTACTACTACTACTACTACTACTACTTACTACTACTACTACTGCTACTACTTCTACTACCTCTACTACTACTACTACTACTTACTACTTCTACTACTACTACTACTACTACTGCTACTACTACTTCTACTACTACTTCTACTACTGCTACTACTTACTACTTCTACTACTACTACTACTTACTACTACTACTTACTACTACTACTACTGCTACTACTTACTACTTCTACTACCTCTACTACTACAAATACTACTACTACTACTACTACTACTACTACTACTACTACTACTACTATTACTACTACTACTAGTTAAATTAATGATTAAATTGTTTACACCTGCCCTAAATTGGGCCAGAGGTGCAGCCGACAGCTCAGCCGCAACTGAGTCCAAGGCTGTTCAGTCCAAGGACTGGGGGGTCGCCACACGCACCCTCAATTACTCCAGCTAATCCTGGCACCCATTTTACAGCTGGCTGAACTGAAGTAGTGCAGAGTTGTCTTACTCAAGAAAATAAATTGTTCCGAGTGGGTCCAGAATCGAACCCCTGACCTTAAAAAACCTACAAAACCTATACTAAATTACTATATATGTAGTAATCTATAATATATAATATAAGTGCTCCAAATTATAATGCTAATCTGTTACTTAATTTCCACACATTATTATAAAGTTTATCGTGTACTTTTTTTTCACTCCGACAGGCGCGCCGGCCCAGAAGACGCCGTGTGGTACAGCGGCGGCTCTGAGGACCCCGGCAGCCAGCTGGTTGGCCTGCCAGCCACCGAGCTGCAGCGCTGGCTAAATCGGGTGCGCTGCGTCAAGGAGATCCAGGAGGCGCTGATGCAGGCGCAGATTCAATGGCCCGGCGCGGCGCTTGACCCCAGCCTGGCCGCCGCCGCCGCCGAGTGACCGGAGTGCGGGAGTGTCTGTCAGCCGGGTGTGTTTTAACCCCCCCCCCTCCCACCCTAAATGTGTTTATTAAACATTTAACAGCTGCAATCTTTGTTATGCAAAGAGTAGCTATTTTCTGTTTGTGTACTTTTATCTATGCACTTTTCCCAGTGGTTTTATATATTTTTCCGTTTGTTAACAATTTGCGTCAATTAATTGTAAACTGCGGCAGCTAAAACCGCATTTACTACTAGGTAGTAATATTCAATTAAATACCGGTAATATTGTACAAAATCTGTGTGTACATGTTAGCCAGGGTCTTTGCAATTTTTATTATATTAATTAACTAATATTACAACTACTGTATATTTCCCCTCTAAAACGTATCTTTTTAGCCATTTCTGCTATTTGAATCGGTTATCCAACTCCGTATTCCTGGTGTTCTGAACGCTGTCATTTGCTGTACATTGTTGGCATGCGCGCACTATGATTTTTTCAACTCAAATTACCTACGTTACGTATTTTTATAATTTACAGGGCCTTATTTTAAAATTACAGGTCAAGTGTAGACTTTTAGAGAAGCCTTTTAGACTTTCTTTTTTTAAAAGGACTAGTTTGTGCAATAGTGGCTTTGAATCTGCTATGATTAAGGATTGCTAATCTATCCCACAAATGCAGGTGTAGAATGGATTGCTAATCTATCCCACAAATGCAGGTATAGAATGGATTGCTAATCTATCCCACAAATGCAGGTATAGAATGGATTGCTAATCTATCCCACAAATGCAGGTATAGAATGGATTGCTAATCTATCCCACAAATGCAGGTGTAGAATGGATTGCTAATCTATCCCACAAATGCAGGTATAGAATGGATTGCTAATCTATCCCACAAATGCAGGTGTAGAATGGATTGCTAATCTATCCCACAAATGCAGGTGTAGAATGGATTGCTAATCTATCCCACAAATGCAGGTATAGAATGTATTGCTAATCTATCCCACAAATGCAGGTGTAGAATGGATTTCTAATCTATCCCACAAATGCAGGTATAGAATGGATTGCTAATCTATCCCACAAATGCAGGTATAGAATGGATTGCTAATCTATCCCACAAATGCAGTTATAGAATGGATTGCTAATCTATCCCACAAATGCAGGTATAGAATGGATTGCTAATCTATCCCACAAATGCAGGTATAGAATGGATTGCTAATCTATCCCACAAATGCAGGTATAGAATGGATTGCTAATCTATCCCACAAATGCAGGTATAGAATGAATTGTTAATGACTTCATGCTCCCATTTTCTAGCATTCTTCGATTGATGCCAAAGAAATTTCAAGGCGAAAACACCAAAGCGGCTGCTGCTCGCGCCCGTAAAGAATCTCAGAAGGCGGAGGAGCGGCAGAAGAAGGCCGAAGCCGAAGAGAATGAGAAATGGCGCGACGATGACAAGCAAATGGCGCGGAAGCAGATGCGAAAAGCGGAGAAAGAAGCTAAGGTAAGACGGCTCACAGCGATGAAGGCCAACCCCCCACGGCACAGACAGTGTACATGCCTGACGATTTGAGTCAGGGCAGCTGTACACCCTGTGTGAGCGTGTGTACGAGTGCTTGCCTATGTGCCAGTATTGGTACTTGGTGCTCAGGAGTCAGCACTCACTCGTGTAGCTAAGGGAATTCAAACAGCCTTCCCTATTCCCACCGTCCACAGGTGCACGAAAAAATGGAGCGCAAAGCCGAACTGCGCGCCCTGCACGACCAGGAGATGCAGAGCGCGACACCTAAGCAGGAGGTGCCGGAGAAGGTGACCCGCGCCGAGATCGAAGCCCGACGGGAGGCCGCCGCCGCCGCATCATCGGCAGGAGGCAGCGCCAAGACTCGCGTAGTGGAGCAGCCGGAGCTGGAGGAGAACGTCAACCGGCTGGCCATCGACGGCGAGCAGGCGCGCACAGTCGAGGAGGCGCTGCAAGTCCTCGGCGGCGAGGCCGGATCGGACCGGCACCCGGAGAGGCGAATGCGGGCCGCCTACGCGGCTTATGAGGAGCGCGAACTGGCCAGGCTGAAGCGGGAGCTACCGGGCATGCGGCTCAGCCAGCTGAAGCAGCTGGTGCACAAGAGCTGGGACAAGTCGCCCGAGAATCCCATGAATCAGCGACACGCTACGTACAATTCTAAGTAAAGATCACTCGAGAACACTTAACTACCAAGTTATCATTAACTGTCTATGTTTCGGAAATATTTTTTCTTCACTATCGATATTTCAGCAGTTTTTGTACATATAACAGGTGCATTGGTATCCGCTGCTCTTGGTCGGAAATTATTTAATTACACAATCTTAACACGCGATCCTGACTACTTAAAGTAGTTTGAATCGAGTGAGTCGCTTCTTTCACGCCAACAATTGCAATATTGAGTTTTGTTTTTGTCTCTGTTGATTGAGATTAAATGTAAAAAGAAAAACGTGAAATTAAAATCTATTTAAACAATTTAGTTTTACAGTACACAGCCGGCATACAACTGTTCATTTTTGCACTGTACAATCATCTAGTGCTTTGCGCGTACAATAGTCATAAGAAATTTAATCGATTGAAATTTTATATAATGTACTGCACATGCAAATGAAATTACTGTATCTTCAATAAAAAAAGGCGAAAATACTAGCGCGAACAGAGATCATTGAGGCGATGGATGGACGAGAGCCATAGCAAATCGTGACTGGGCAGAATAGGATCCATACAGTGGACACAGTATTAAAAACTGCAAAGATGGGACAGCACTCTGTACTCTGTAGTCACCGTTTGAGACCAACAGATTAAAAAAGTAAGGATGAAGGATTGCAACTAGCGGGGATAATGATTGCAACAGCAGGGATGGGGATTGCAACCAGCAGGATAGGGATCTACGAGTATTATCAACAGTTAGGGATACGAGGTCTAACAGGAAAGGGGATTATAGTCAATAGGTATTGGAAATAACTGAGCAGACAGTTCCGATCCGCACAAAGTACTAAAAAGCCGTACTTAAAAAAAGCAGCAACACAAACTGGGTTGCACTTGCCTGGCCAGTACGTGAATCATCCAATCAAACAGTTCATCGAATAGAACTAGGATAAAAGTACACGATTGGATTTGAGACTCCTTTAGGCGGACGAAAAAATGCACCTGGCTTAGTGAATAATATACCGGGACAACAGGTGTGGCGGACAGGCGGTTTTATATGACAGGTATTGTTGCTGGTAAAGAGAGAGAATTATAAATTCGTGCAGGCATGAATGATAGAAATTATCTGGTATTGGCAGGATGCAAAAAAGGACATTTAAAATATTTGAAAATTAAACAGCTTAAAACGGGTAATCAGTGATTTTAATGACTAAATTAAAAAAATAACTGTTTAAGAGGAATTCCCACACCATTAGTTTCATCAGTTAACAAGGATGCAAATTGGTTGAAAAAACTCGCAAGCTCCTTTACACTTAAAAAACTTTTTTTGAATTTATAACTGGCTTTCTGCAAGCATCTTCATTCGGTTTTATCGACGATAGAATTTCTTTTTAAAATTATTTAAAAAGAAATTAATGACCGAAAATTGGAGGTAGACTTAAACAGCCCAAATCCAGTGCGTGTGCATAGCGAGCAAGAGAGAAAGGGTAAACAGTTTGGCTTTCCTTTTGCCCGCTAGTGTCTGACTTTGGCCTCTCTCTCCTTACTGCGCTCTCATTGGCTGAGCTAGATTGGGCCTGCCCCCCCTAGACTGATCTCTCTCCTTACTGCGCTCTCATTGGCTGAGCTAGATTGGGCCTGCCCACCTAAGCTGACCTCTCTCCTTACTGCTCTCTCATTGGCTGAGCTAGATTGGGCCTGCCCCCTAGGCTGACCTCTCTCCTTATTGCTCTCTCATTGGCTGAGCTAGATTAGGCCTGCTCCCCTAGACTGAGTTTCGTCTGTCTTGCGTTCACTTGTGTATATTGAATTAACTGCTTGTTGTTCATTCTTAACCTCATGCTTCCGAGGCTACAAACCCTGAAGGAAAAGAAATTCTAGCTGCCACATTACATTTAAGTGACACTACCCAAGAAAACTACTGAAAAAGAGTAGAAGAGTAAAGAGTAGACGCTATGCTTTTTCACAACTTTAATTTTGACATGTCTAGTTATTCTAGTATCCGCAGCATTGAATTTTGTGCTATGCAAGTACATGGAAAGAATTGTTGGCATGTTTCGAATCCATCTCACTAATGGCATAATCGTGATTTTTACGGAAATCATAAAACCCATAATAGAACCGCTAAGCTCTCAGCATCCCTAGACTATTTAATGCAGAATAGAATATATATATATTGCAACAGTTCGAAGCTAAGCAGATGCCACACCGAACATCACCAGCAGATCCTCAGGCACTCTGACAGACACGGACAGGGCCGCCTCCGCTATTCTCCTGGCCAGCTCCGCCGCCAAGGCCAAGTCTGTAGCTGACGGCGGCGACTCCCGGCCCAGAGTGTCGGCCAATGACGGCGCAGCGCCGGTGCCGCCGCTGTTTCCACCGACGCCCAGAACAGGCAGACGCCGTTTCGGTTGCTGATGTCCGCGCAGCCGCTCGCTGCCAGCCCTTAGCAGCTGCCTGGCCCGCTGCGTGTACTCCTGGCGTTCAACAACCTGCGGCCCGGTCTGGCCGATGTCAATCACCTGTACGGCCACGTTCTCGAGAATCTGCGACAGCGCCGCCTGCACGTCCGGCCGGTCCGACTTGCCCGGGCCACCGCCAGCGCCGCCTCCGTTGGGCTGCGGGCTAGAAAAATTTGAAGCACTAATTACAAGTCGCAATTGTAGCTTGATTGCAAACTAACCTCGGCCGAATCTGCTTAACTTGCAGCGCTGGCTGATCAATTGTACGAATTTAAATTGTTTCAAGAGCTATAATTCCATATAGCTAAATGTATAAAATATTGCATAAAAATCGTCTTTTCTGCTTCAAGTGCAGCCTAACTTTAAAATTGCGCTTCTTTAACTGCAGCACAGCAAATGGGCTGCTCAAGGTTTCTGAGGCCAGTGAATTTTCATACCCTAGAAGAAGCGGTTTTATGTCATTTTACTGCAGACTATTAAGGTTAGGGTCTAGGGATTAGGTTTAGGGTTAGGGCTAGGGTTGGTAGTTAAATGTCTGTCAGTCAATAATCACTGGCAGTAAAATGTCACTGGCTGCCAAATGTCACTGGCTGCCAAATGTCACTGACAGTCAATTGTCACTGGCCGTCAATTGTCACTGGCA
Source organism: Macrostomum lignano (assembly GCA_002269645.1). Classification (NCBI taxonomy): domain Eukaryota; kingdom Metazoa; phylum Platyhelminthes; family Macrostomidae; genus Macrostomum; species Macrostomum lignano. Next base: position 48,036 of record NIVC01001223.1, on the reverse strand, counting down.
GTCAATTGTCACTGTCAGTCAAATGTCACTGTCAGTCAAATGTCACTGGCAGTCAAATGTCACTGTCAGTCAAATGTCACTGTCAGTCAAATGTCACTGGCAGTCAAATGTCACTGGCAGTCAAATGTCACTGGCAGTCAAATGTCACTGTCAGTCAAATGTCACTGTCAGTCAAATGTCACTGTCAGTCAAATGTCACTGTCAGTCAAATGTCACTGGCAGTCAAATGTCACTGGCAGTCAAATGTCCCTGGCTGCCAAATGTCACTTGTCAATTGTCACTGGCACTCAATAGTCGTAGACCCTCAGAAAGCAATTGGTTGAGATTTAGTTCTATAATAATTCAATTTTCCTAAAGCAATTGGGTTAAATTAAAAGTTCCAAGACACAAAGTATGCTCAGACTTACACATTGTCATCGTCATCATCTGATACAGGATTGGTCAGGAGGCGGTCTCTTTCTCCACTGTCAGAGCCGGCCTCCTCCTTGCAGCAACAGCCACCCATATGAGCTGAAATTGTGATCGAACACTAAGATTCAATGCACTATATAGAGTTTACATTTTTCAGCTGATCAGGAGACTTAATTCCTAGCGCAAAAATATTATAAATAAAAAATGATTTATTCCAAATATCAGTCAATTGATATATGTCAAAGGGAAAAATTAAATTTCCAAGACTTTTTTGTTTCTTTAAAAACTTGTTAAACTGGGCCCAATACTAAAAATATTATGCAATTTGTTTTAAAACCTTTCTAAATTTTACAAAAACTGCCAACAAGAACCTCAAGCCAGCTTTACCTAAGCATTTGTATGCAAACAATAACCACAAAGAAAACTATTGAAACAGCCAAAGCTAGCTAATAATTGATCTGTTTTAATTATGTTTAAGTAATTAATAGGAATATCATTATCAAAAGCTTAAGAATTAGTAAGAATTAAAAATTATTTAGAAATTAAACACCTAGATTTAAGATACCATCTTATAATATATCTACTAGAATAAACTGTGACCCTCAGTTCCTAGTGATTCCCTAGACTAAGAGAAACATAATACACAATATGCAACGATTAATATATAGTACGCTTCCAATAATATACAATATACCACTAATAATATATAATATGGTACCAGTATTATATATCAGAAATAGGACAAATATTCAGAATATTTGGTTCAACTTGGAGTTGGAAAATTGACAAACCAAATACTAAAAAGTCACTTTAATGCAGGGCAAAGATTTTGGAACAAATCAAGAGTTGAGTATTGGCTTTGTGCCTCATAAATGAAAACAAGAAATTAGGGATAAATAGGAGTTAGCAAATTAAGGACTGAGAAATTTGCCTTTGAAGAAGTCAAAAGTATTAGGGGTTGTGGGCTTGTGTCTCATAAATGAGGAAATGAATTAAGGATAGGAAAACATATAGCATATTGTATGGAAAGGCAGGAGTGCTTGAGCAGTTGCAAGCACATTGTGCTCAGATTGAGTACTCAGGCTTGATGAGGATTAGCAGTGTTAGAAATGGAACATTAAGAATCAAGTTTATAGAACATGGATTTAGGGGCACTGATTACTACAGTCTACAAACTTAGTAGGGATAGGGTTGGCATTTGGTCTAAAGCACATTTTATTAGACAAGAAGATGTAGGCCTATAAGTTGAGGGGTATAGGACTGGATATTAAATAGCATATGCTTCTAACAGTGAGTATAGCTAGACATTTCTATAAAAGTTTAATCATTGCAATGCTTGACTCTACCAAAGTGCTTATACCTATGTGGTCATTTTTCTCAAGAAAATAAAACAATGAAAGTTAGTCCACATTTAGAATTGCTTTGATACCAAATTATCTAGAATTAATTAATTTAATAATCAATTAGCACTATTGGCAGATGACTAATGAGTACAAAAGTAGGCATATTATTGACTGAAATATTTATATTTAGTATTATTTAGTATTTGAATCAGTTTTATCAAGCATTTGAATCAAATTGATTTGGTTTAAAAATTTATTTTGTTGAATTTCTATTATACAAGCTATATTAGGTTATAAATAATAAAGAATATGAGAAGAGTTGAGGCAAAAGAAGTTGAAGTAAGTGCATTAGCAGCAGAGGTAAGTACTTCTTACCATTGGATGATTTAAAGTCTAGCCACACTCTCAAAGCGCTGATAGGCACAAAGTTTGTAGAAGTGAATTTGAGAAAAGAATTACGAGTGTAAAGAAGCGAATTCAAAGAAGAGAATTCTGAGGCAACCCAATGCTTAGCTAGATAGGCTAATATCTTGGATATATTATATTAAGTTATATAAAAATCATTATTAATTTTACTAAATACATATATTATCAAGTTTTTTGGGCAAGAATGATTACAATGCATAATAAGCAAAATATACAAAAAATAAACTATTAAAAAATTAAATACAATAAGTTTCATAATATAACTTTTCTTGCTTGACTAAATCCTAAAACTAAAAAGTAAGAGTCATTTAATTTTTGCAAGTAATACTTTTTAAATAGAATTAAAATATTTTTTAAATTACTAGAGTCCCTAGGCCTCAGCCCCAGACTCTAGAAGGTTACATACATATATGCGCAACCTCCAAAATTGGTGTATATTGGCATACATTTAGCTGAGATAGGATTTTTGTTCCAAGGTACACTATTACACAATCTAGACCATGGCTTAGGCCTATGTCTGTCTGCACCAAAAATGGCTTATCTTTCAACAGTATTACATGATAATTGATAATATAGCCTAGATGCTGTAATTTAACTTTAAGCCTATTTTTATATATTAGGCTAGGGCCTATCATTCCTAGGCCTACCCTTTGAGTCTATGCCAAATATTTAAGTCAGAAACCCTTTTTTGTTCAGTAAATTTCCCTAGAAGAAAACAGCATCATACTGAGGCTGAGTTGCACTAGGCCTACATATATTTTATATTTGACTACTACAAATATGCCAATTGACTAGATTAGAGATAAGTAAATAGACAACCAATGAATAGGTCAACATATAAACTAGGCTTAGCTTAGGTCATAGACCAGTATGAATTTAAGATGAACCAAGATGAAGACAAAGACCAAGATGGCCACGCACTAAGATGGCCACAATATTGAATCTCTACTCAATATTATCTACTAGATTATACTCTTTTACTATCATTACCTAATTAGCAATATAGGCCTAATAGCTATTGTTTATAATGTTTAATCAATCATATTTATAAAAAAAACAGTAATAGATTTGAAACTAATTACCTATAATACAAAAACCTAATCTTTTTTAGTGTTTGTGCCAATGACAATGTATTCTCTATCATTACATCTAAAAAATCTATCACTTTCAGTTTATCGAAAAACCATTGCTAGTGCCTAGTGATAATGCTAGATATGCAAAAAGTTGGGATAAATATGCAATAAGGTATTTATTTTGTGTTAGGTTACTTGCTTTATATAGTGGATAAATATCTATAGGTCCCTAGGTCAGGCTACAAAAAGCTAAGGCCAAAGGGAATGATTAGGCCCTATAATATTATACAATTCTATTACAACATCTATCTTCCTAATTACTACCAAAAGGAAATGAGTAAAATATATATACCTAGCCTTATTATTATCTATTTAGACATTTAGAGCTGTGGCCATCTTGGTTTGTGGCCATCTTAGTCAGGCGCCGAAAGGCAGCAGGCATGGAGCTGCATGGACATGAGGAGACTTTAAGAAAAATGACATTACATTTAAATAACTATGCATCCGTCACGCATGTGTTTAAACAAATAAGAAAGCTCTGTGGTCTCTCATATTATTAATCTTTATAAAACCCACTAAATAAATATTCTTCTTTCATTCATTTTTAACTTAGTTTTGTTACTATGATAGGCTTTCTCTTGTCGAAGATAGGCGTCCTCAAATTTGTGATGGGGCATGAACCATTTGACAGATCTCTTTCATAGTATAACCTAAGTGTAACCTTTATGTGGGGTGGGGTTCAATTACATTTTTAAACAGACATTTCAGAAGTCGCACGAGACAGGGAGACCGTGACAATCGGCCGGAATGTAATTGCGACGATATCTGGAGACGTGGGAAGTGATAACGCAGACAGTTTCACAGGGACTTCATCGGGGAATTTACCATTATAAATAAGCGAGGGCTAAAATGTCTAATCTTTACTCTTTTCACTTTCTCTACTAACTTCTGAATTGCTTAAACTAGTTTGTAAATCGTGCCGACCGCTTCTGCAGAAACCAGCTGTGAACGGAGGGTAAGACTGAGCACTGCCATTACTATGGATTTATGAATATATATTGGCTTTTTGGTCTCAGACCAAGTAGATAGGCGTAAGATATTTATATATTTATATATTTATATATATATAATAGATTAATAAGAGCATTCAAGTAGCTTAGTTATACCGTTGTGTCTCAGACTTTTTCTCCCTGCTTGTAGCTTACTTATTTATACAAACGTTAAAAACACAGTTAATAAATATAATTATATGCTTAATCGGAAACTATACCATCTAAGCGTATTCTACCTCGTTTGAGTTATTATTACTCATATTTAAGGTTCTAGTTAGCGGCCGGCTAGACCCGTATATTTGGCGACCACGCTAAAAAGGTTATTTAGGGGACTTTGCCAGGATAGTCTTGATAGCTGCCCAATTATTACATGTATGTCTGGCGCATAATTCAGCAAAAGCTGACACAGCACCTAGGTATATTATTGAATTATTTATAATTTGGACATGCATGTCATTAATTTAGTGGGACAGTGGCCAGTTGACTCTTGAAGTCACATTTTTCAGCGCCAGTCAATAAAATTTGTTTAAATAAATAAAATTTGTTTAATATTTTGGCCACAGAAACTTTATATTAAAGAGGTACTTCCGAAAGTGGCACACAAGGTGACCACAAACTAGGTGGTAAGGCATATTGCGCGCGAGCCAAATCTACCCCTTTAGTGAGCGCATTGCATGGTTCGGTCGGGATCGACTCAGGAAAGCTCGAGACTAACCTATTCAACCATTTTTCTTTCTCTTTAGGCTAATATTACCTGTTCAATGGTTCCCTGACCGCGTGAGACTGCTAGACGAAGTTCCTGTCACGAAGGATAACAGAGGGTTGAATAGAAGCCGGTTAAAGGACAGCACAACATCAGCAAATCGAGATCCGGCGACCAGAAGACATCTTGCGTCGTTGGCGTGCTTGACGGCATTAGGTCACAACGGTGGTTCAGTTCAACTGCCACCACGGTGCAGCCGCCGCCCCAACTGACGCGTGTTCAACAGCCGTTCGGATGGATCAACAAGAAGAGAGTCAGCCCCGGCGTCACTGTCTCGGCAGCCGGCATGCAGATCAATTTTCCTGCCCTGAGAGGCGATGCGTCTCAAAAGCGGAGCAGTGTTTCGGCCCAAAGGCCAAGAGTCGCCTCCCCACAGCAAGAAGACTGTGAGGGAAATCTGCGGTGCATCCGGCAGGAAGACCGGAGCACGATCTATGCATGCAATGGACATGCCAGTCAAGCTACTTAAGATACCTCACGAGGACTGCATGCCCGTCTCCGAGGTGGAGGACTTCGAGGCTGACCCCCTTATGGCAGCGCGAACTGAGGAATGGTAGCGACCTGGCTGGAGGAGTCCAACATTACTTTACTCATGGCTGGTATTCTCAAGCACGGTTCAACTTTAAACCATACTTCGAGGTGTCGAAGTTTTTTCAACCACGGAGGGATATGAGCTGCATAAAATGCAGTCATATTTGCGAAGGACGGCTGCACCTAAAACTAGCTGCGTAATTCGCATTTGTTCTATGTAGCTTATAAGAGTTTCCGTTCCCACACGCCTGTTCTGCAGTGTTTTAAATAAAAGGAGAGACAGTGTAGGCGCCATGGCTTCACTTTTCTGTCGCCCGCATCTGCGGGCCTAAAGGCATGGTCATTGCCTCGGCTGGGCTGTAGACCGCAGCAGCCTGGGCCCAGAAAAACCGTGCTTCCAACGTGAGCAGGTGCAGGCAGGACGCAAAATCCTACCTGTTCCAATTGAACTGCAGCGGATTGAATCATTGAGTTTCTGGTGGGCAAACTTGAGATGCTGGCCCATCTGTGCTGCCACGGACGGTGGATTGTCGCGTGGAGGACCATTTGATGTGCCAAGTTGCAGGCAGACTCCCGAGACTGTAGCGGGGACAAAGGCGGGAGCAGTTGGCTCAGCTGCTGGCCATGGCTGATGAAGCGCATGAGGTATGTTTAACAGGCCGGGTGCCCCGATCACCTCGTGGAAGGTGTATTGCCAGCTTGAAATTTAACTCTCGATATCGCTCTAGCTATAGTTTATTGCAGAATCGGATTTTTGATTCGATCGAACGGCCTTGTAATAACCTGCTGTCTGTAGCAATTATATACATGTAGGCTGTCTGTCAACTAAGGAACAAGGATTTACTGGAGCTCGCATTCGTGTTAATTCTTGATTAAAGTCCTTAAATCCGTCAGAAGCCCATCCATCGCCGACGCAGCGAAGAAATATTTTTCTCATTAACAACAATTCGCAAGAAATGTTAGGTGTGCTGAATACGATGATAACTAAGTTCGATCAGATTTCTATATAGATAGATAGATAGATAGATAGATAGATAGATAGATAGATAGATAGATAGATAGATAGATAGATAGATAGATAGATAGATAGATAGATAGATAGATAGATAGATAGATAGATAGATAGATAGATAGATAGATAGATAGATAGATAGATAGATAGATAGATAGATAGATAGATAGATAGATAGATAGATAGATAGATAGATAGATAGATAGATAGATAGATAGATAGATAGATAGATAGATAGATAGATAGATAGATAGATAGATAGATAGATAGATAGATAGATAGATAGATAGATAGATAGATAGATAGATAGATAGATAGATAGATAGATAGATAGATAGATAGATAGATAGATAGATAGATAGATAGATAGATAGATAGATAGATAGATAGATAGATAGATAGATAGATAGATAGATAGATAGATAGATAGATAGATAGATAGATAGATAGATAGATAGATAGATAGATAGATAGATAGATAGATAGATAGATAGATAGATAGATAGATAGATAGATAGATAGATAGATAGATAGATAGATAGATAGATAGATAGATAGATAGATAGATAGATAGATAGATAGATAGATAGATAGATAGATAGATAGATAGATAGATAGATAGATAGATAGATAGATAGATAGATAGATAGATAGATAGATAGATAGATAGATAGATAGATAGATAGATAGATAGATAGATAGATAGATAGATAGATAGATAGATAGATAGATAGATAGATAGATAGATAGATAGATAGATAGATAGATAGATAGATAGATAGATAGATAGATAGATAGATAGATAGATAGATAGATAGATAGATAGATAGATAGATAGATAGATAGATAGATAGATAGATAGATAGATAGATAGATAGATAGATAGATAGATAGATAGATAGATAGATAGATAGATAGATAGATAGATAGATAGATAGATAGATAGATAGATAGATAGATAGATAGATAGATAGATAGATAGATAGATAGATAGATAGATAGATAGATAGATAGATAGATAGATAGATAGATAGATAGATAGATAGATAGATAGATAGATAGATAGATAGATAGATAGATAGATAGATAGATAGATAGATAGATAGATAGATAGATAGATAGATAGATAGATAGATAGATAGATAGATAGATAGATAGATAGATAGATAGATAGATAGATAGATAGATAGATAGATAGATAGATAGATAGATAGATAGATAGATAGATAGATAGATAGATAGATAGATAGATAGATAGATAGATAGATAGATAGATAGATAGATAGATAGATAGATAGATAGATAGATAGATAGATAGATAGATAGATAGATAGATAGATAGATAGATAGATAGATAGATAGATAGATAGATAGATAGATAGATAGATAGATAGATAGATAGATAGATAGATAGATAGATAGATAGATAGATAGATAGATAGATAGATAGATAGATAGATAGATAGATAGATAGATAGATAGATAGATAGATAGATAGATAGATAGATAGATAGATAGATAGATAGATAGATAGATAGATAGATAGATAGATAGATAGATAGATAGATAGATAGATAGATAGATAGATAGATAGATAGATAGATAGATAGATAGATAGATAGATAGATAGATAGATAGATAGATAGATAGATAGCTTTGAATCGAAGCAAAATATATATTTCACGAAATACCTTTATACACAAATCGAGGGAGGAGTTAGTTAAACAAATTGAAGTTTTTACGACGTAAAACGGATTTAGAACTACGGAAAGTTGCGAACTCGAGTTACGGAAAGCGCTAATTAAATGTATGGAAACATTTAACAGAAATCGATCCGATATTGACGTATTTACCAGTTCAGTTTTGTTAATCATCCAAATCGAATTGATCAAATCGATTTTCTTAGAAACCAGCTTGGAGGCTGATAGTGCAGCCAGTGCATTCAGTATGGTGTAAAGACATTTTCTCTATCGATTTTGTCCCTGGTGAAACGTCATCATCAAGAGCTTACCAAATGCACGGGCGATACGACAAATACACGGTCCTTCCAGTGCTTGCATGCTGGGAGTTTTCTCCCCTAATAACCAATGACCAGGAATTCCTGACATAAAACGCTACTGACGAAACTACTAGAAAACTGGTGTAATTTTTGGACACAGTGGGTAGTCAATAATTTAAATTTTTGCCAGAGTCATAAAAACAATAAAACAAATGGCCACTGTGAAATGCAAAAAGATGACAAACAAAACAGGCAAACAAAAACCCTAGGTAATTAACATTATTTTGTGCCGCAGTTTTTTAGATTTTTTTAAAAGCCAGGATCCGATTAGATATCGCATTTTACAGACGAAAACAACGATCGATCACAACAGGTCGATAAATTTATATATCATATTGCTGAACCACAACAAACTTCTGTTTGTCTACTTGAAGATGAGTATACATGAGCCGGTTCTTAATTCGGTAATTAAGAGGGACGAGGGTAATTTTTGCTGTCTGGTTCTGTGGCGCTGTTGTAGTGCTGTTGATGGCGCTGTTGTAGTGCTGTTGATAGCGCTGTTGTAGTGCTGTTGATGGCGCTGTTGTAGTGCTGTTGATAGCGCTGTTGTAGTGCTGTTGATGGCGCTGTTGTAGTGCTGTTGATAGCGCTGTTGTAGTGCTGTTGATAGCGCTGTTGTAGTGCTGTTGATGGCGCTGTTGTAGTGCTGTTGATGGCGCTGTTGTAGTGCTGTTGATGGCGCTGTTGTAGTGCTGTTGATAGCGCTGTTGTAGTGCTGTTGATAGCGCTGTTGTAGTGCTGTTGATGGCGCTGTTGTAGTGCTGTTGATAGCGCTGTTGTAGTGCTGTTGATAGCGCTGTCGTAGTGCTGTTGATAGCGCTGTTGTAGTGCTGTTGATGGCGCTGTTGTAGTGCTGTTGATAGCGCTGTTGTAGTGCTGTTGATAGCGCTGTTGATGTGCTGTTGATAGCGCTGCCGTAGTGCTGTTGATGGCGCTGTCGTAGTGCTGTTGATGGTGCTGTTGAAGTGTTGTTTGTGGCGTGGTTGCTCTGGCGCAGTGCTGTCGTGCACCATCCGTCGTCAACTCAGACCTGCGTGACGCGATGAATCACGACCGTCACCGCCAAACTGTTGCTCCCTACGGCAGCCGAGGATTGATCGTCATCGATGTTAGCGAAATCTTCCGCCACGTTGAAAGCCTCCATAGCGAGGGCTTCATCCTCTGGGTTGTAGACGGCTGGTCTGGGTCTCGAACCTGGACCTCTGCCGCCCCTGCAGACACGCCTGCGTGGCTTGCCGACTCTGCGGCTGAGCCAAAGCCGATGGCTGACTATAAAAGCCGTGAAAGCCACCGAGCTTAGGATGTTTTTCATCGGCTGGATCATCATTTCCAGGTAGAAATGCAGCGCCTGCGACAGCTCCGAGCGAGTGCAAAACGAGTAAGTCCTCACCAGGCCGGTGACCATCAGAGGCGGATAGCAGAAGACGGCCAAGCAGAGCTGCAGCAGCTTCACCTGCAGGTTGAATTCGTCTAGATCGGCCGACCGGAGCCACCTGGCCGAGCAGGACAGCCGACTCAGCCGCTGGTTGCCGTTTCGATTCGTCAGGGCGCCGGTGCCGGCGCCGGTGCCGCCGCCGTTGCAACCGCGAACGAGGCGGTAGGCGACAACGGCGGTGCAGCAGGCGGAGATCAGGCCGGCCGAGAACGTGTTGCAGAAGATTTCCAGTCCCATGATCACCTGTGGGTGGCAAGGTAGGCCGAGAGTAGCTTTGAGTCTGATCTGATTCTGGCATCAAGTTACCGTGGGTTCGCGCTCCCGTTTGCGGACGCTTCCCGACTACTTGCCCCCCCCCCTATAATGTGAACTTATCTAGCTAAAATCTCCAATGAGTTTTCTATTGGATATTTTCGTATTATCAGTCCTTGGTGTGATTGACTGATTCAGAAACTCCCAAGTGCTTTTCACTTGTAGCAAGTATCCTGGTTTCAATAGATAAGCCATATATCTGAGTCGATACAGACACAGAAGCCTAAGAAAAAATCACGTTTTGGAAAACAGGGAAGGCGTGAGAAAATAACTGGAATATGCGCCTGCGTAACGTCAAAAAATTGGCTGACCTGGTAAACGTCATGAAAGCCAGAGGACACGCCGCACACGTAGATAAGTGTCCACTTGGAACTGTCGGCGCTGTGGTTCACAACGGCCCGGAGCTCCACTAACTCGATGATGCTGAACATCCACACGTAGTTGTGGTAGGCGGCCACCGCCATCAAGCCGGCCAGCACGCAGCCGATGCGCAAGTTCAGACGGCTGAACCAGCGTAGGCCGAAGCGCGGATTAACGCTTATAGCGGCCCGTTCCATCGCCAGCAGAGCCAGCAGCCACACCTGGCAGCAGGCGGTGAGTCCTTCAAAGAAGTGGTAGAACTTGCACAACCAGCTAGCTGGTTTGTGCCCGACCAGAAGGGGGTCGACGAACCTGTACGCCTGGGCGAACGCGGCCCGGCTCACCAGGCAGACGAGGTCGGCGATGCAGTTCCAGCGAATCAGCAGCACGCAGCCGAGGCGGTACCGTTGGAACTGTTCGCGGCTCAGCGAGTACAGGCAGTAGAGCAGCAGGAGCCCGGAAAAGCAGCTCAAGGAGAGCAGGCTCTGCAGTACCCGCCTATTGATGTCGTTCTCCAGCTGCGGGGTGATGGAAGGAAGCGCAATGCTGTTGTTACTGGCATTATGACGCTGGGAATTCATGGTTATGTCCCGTTTGATATGCTCCCTTTGGAAATTTCTTAATCTCTTAGATTTCAAGCCTTAATTATATATTTCTTTCTCGAATTTGATTGGCTCCGAGTTTAAGAGCTACATGATTACATGTATTTTACTACCTCTGATTTGATTCATGGCATGCTGTCAGCGCATCTCAGTTAGTAAGTGTAGAAAAATAATGAAAAAGTGAAAAATAGGAACATATAATCAACTGCTGGGAGAATCTGAAAAATTCACTGCACATTTGCCTTTTAGTTTTAAAGATTCAGCCAACATAATAAAAAAGCTCTATTAGTACAAATCGGATCAAGATGCCACAGCGCTGGGCAGCTGCTAGCCTGCTAGCCGCTCTCGGCCATAGACAACACAACAGCCAAGCCTTCAGTTTATGGAATAAGCTACGCTCTAGTACAGTAGGCTCTAGGCTTACTGAGCGACTTCTTCTCTCAAGCTGTAGCAAGCTTTTAAAAGTCTCTGCTTGGCCGCTGCACTTTCTAATATTCGCGTCATTTTTTCTACACTTGGGCCGCGCACATCACCGTTGGCAACCAAACTGAACCGAACTGCCAGACATGACGTCGAGCGATATGCTGGGAAAGGACACGAATAACTCTTCCTGCGGCATCACCGACAGCGGTAGGTTGAACTGCTTGCCAGGAGCCGGGGATCGGGTTGGGAAGATCTCCCCAGCTGGATCTGACGAGTCCCAAGATAACGCTATCGCCTCGTCGTACCACGCATCCGCAGAGAACCGCACCAACCTAATCGTCAACTATCTGCCGCCGGCCATGTCGCAGGAGGACGTGCGCGCCCTCTTCACTAGCATCGGCGAGGTTGAAAGCTGCAAGCTGGTGCGCGATCGTACCACGGGAGAGAGCCTTGGCTACGCCTTCGTCAAGTACATGCAGCCCAAGGAGGCCGACAAGGCCATCAAGACGTTGAACGGTCTGAGACTGCAGAATAAGACGATCAAGGTGTCTCTCGCCCGTCCCAGCTCCGAAGCGATCAAGGGGGCCAACCTGTACATCTGCGGCCTGCCCAAGAAGATGACTCAGGACGAGCTGGAGCGGCTGTTCAACCAGTGCGGCAAGATCATCACGCTGCGCATTCTGTACGACAACAAGACCGGCCTGTCGCGCGGCGTCGCATTCATCCGGTTCGACCAGCGCAGCGAGGCAGAGGACGCCATCAAACGGTTGAACGGTTTCGAGCCGGAAGAAGGCGGCGAGGCCATCACGGTGAAGTTTGCTAACAGTCCCAGCGCTGCCAGGCAGGAGGGCAGCAGCCTGGTGAACAGCTTCCTCAAGCAGTGCAACATTCCGTCACCGGCTGCTGCAGCGGCCGCCAAAATCTCCAGCCCGATCCAGCAACTGGCCGCTCTGTCCCGCAACTACATCAAGTCGTACCAGGGCCACCACATGAACAGCGGCATGAACAACATTGGCGACCTGATGTCGAACACGGGAGGCATTCAAAACCATGCCCTGCTGGCGCAGACTGTGGTGGCTCAAAACGGCGGAATGACGCCCAGCGGCGGTTGGTGCATATTCGTCTATAACCTGGCGCCGGAGACCGAGGACCGCATCCTCTGGGAGCTGTTTGGTCCGTTCGGCGCGGTCCAGACGGTGAAGGTGATCCGCGATCCCAGCACCAGCAAGTGCCGCGGCTTCGGCTTTGTCACCATGAGCAACTACGAAGAGGCCCTGCTGGCCATTCAATCGCTCAACGGCTACACAGTGGGCAACCGGACCCTGCAGGTGTCTTTCAAGTCGTCCGGTGGAGGTGGCAGCCCGAAGCCAGCGTCGGCCGCTGCTGCAGCCGCTGCTGCTGCCGCCGCCGCCGCAGCTGCCGCGGCCGGTGGCACCTCAACCAACGGAGGCAAGGCGGGACTGGCGATGCTGACGAGCCCCGGCCAGGCCGCTCCCGCTGTGCTCAACTGAGGACAAAATCGAGTCGCTCATTACAGCGACAAGGTAGAAAGAAGTGGACTATAACTCAGTGTCCTTAAACAATGCAGTTTAAAAAGGAAGCCGAACACTCGAGCGGGCACAACCGGTCTAGATTTGCTTTTTGGTATCTCCGTACGCTAGTTCTTTGTTTGAGCGTTTGAGTTTTCTGCAAAAAGTTAAGCAAGACAATTAATTTTGCCGCTTTCGCTTCATTGTCCTCCCGTCTGTCCCTTGTTATTCTTTGAATCCCCCAAACCGTCTGATTGATTTTCTTAGCAACAGTCTAGTGTTGGTAAATTGTATTGGGTCCCTCTTTGCCCAGCAACTTTGCGCCTGTCTTCTCTAAATACCTATATAGCTGTTTCTTTAACATTTTCTCTGTGAGAATTTCACTATGCTTTAAAATCTGCAAAACGCACTCAGTCGAAAACCCGAGCCAGTTTGGAATTTAACTTGTTTGTCGGCCAAGCGCTGCGCCTCCGCCAAAAAAGCCAAGCTTCTTTGTGAAATTTAGTTGAATTCGTGGCAACAAAAGGGCCCGCAACTCTCAGCTTCCTTGTTTCCCTCAATTAAATCCCCTTGTTTTTCGTTGCGCTTTCACTTTCAATAATAAAATACTTTGAACAAGAAGGGTTGCCTCCCTCGCTGCTCCCCCCATTTAGAAATCGATTTTTGACTCTGCTTCTTTCTCTGGCGGCTGTTTTAAAAATCGAGTTTTAGTTTGACCCCATAGCCTTGAAATTTTCTCAGTTTCACTGCCGTCATAGCTTAAGGAATATACCCATCATGCTACTGAATAGATTGAGTAGTTAGTCTGCAGTCTGAGTTAGCTTAAAGAAACAGTTTTATGTTTTTAGCTTCCACACGATTACGATCTACTTAAGTAAGTCATCAATTTCTTCCAAAGAGCTTCAGAAAGGCAGCCTGACACCTGTGTACTGCTCCATGCATATGTAGCGGTGAGTGCGTGTGGAGAAGAAAAACTTCGATTTCTTATTTCCCCTTACACCAGGCTACTCGCGGCTTCCTGAGCTGGGAGGAATTGAGAGAGAGTTAGGAGATGAGGCGCTGCTACAGATGCTTCTTGTACTCACTGCCCATGACCAGCGCTGCTAATTGTTTCTGAGCACGAACCTGGACTTGGCTTCCTCAGTCTGGGGAGGCTGCCTGGGTCCTCATCACACAGTATACACTCAGAGAATTCAGTGTTTGAATTGAGAAGACTCTTTTTAGTCCCTCAGTTTCCTGCCTGGGAGCTCGCTGTTTGACCCAACTGTAGTTTCCGGGCGAAAACATTTCCTGCACTGCAGTGGGATCGCAGCCGCCCCCCTCCCCGATTAAGTCTATAATAGTTAGACTAACTATGCATGTGGGAAGCTGCAGCCTACCTACATGGATGAATGAATAGGTAAGGTAAGGTAAGACCTAGGTAAGGCCAAACACGAGTGCGCGTAGCTCACAAGTGTCTATGGCCATTATTTCAGTCCCTTACCTACTACGCAATCTACCATTGTTTAGCAATTTGACGATCATTATTCACATTTTTAATGCAGAACAATCCATTACTACAAACAATGCATTGTTTTTAGGATCGTCAAATAGAAAAACAATGCAAAGACTTTATTATCACACACTTTATTATCACGCTTTAATTGGCTGTTTTGAGAGTTATTTTACCCATAGACGACTATGGACACCCCCCCAGCCAATCAGAACGCAAGAACCCTAACCGGCGTACAAGCCGCTTACACAACAGATATGTTCAGTTTATAAACACGGAAAACTGAAATATTCATGTAGAAAAACGGCTCAATCGATTTTCTTAGAAACTAGCTGAAGTATACTCTTAAAAACACGGCTCAATCGATTTTCTTAGAAACGAGCTGGAGTATACTCTTAGAAACACGGCTCAATCGATTTTCTTAGAAACGAGCTGGAGTATACTCTTAGAAACACGGCTCAATCGATTTTCTTAGAAACGAGCTGGAGTATACTCTTAGAAACACGGCTCAATCGATTTTCTTAGAAACGAGCTGGAGTATACTCTTAAAAACACGGCTCAATCGATTTTCTTAGAAACGAGCTGAAGTATATACTCTTAAAAACACGGCTCAATCGATTTTCTTAGAAACGAGCTGGAGTATATACTCTTAAAAACACGGCTCAATCGATTTTCTTAGAAACGAGCTGGAGTATATACTCTTAAAAACACGGCTCAATCGATTTTCTTAGAAACGAGCTGGAGTATACGCTCGTACTCTTAGAAACACGGCTCAATCGATTTTCTTAGAAACGAGCTGGAGTATACGCTCGTACTCTTAGAAACACGGCTCAATCGATTTTCTTAGAAACGAGCTGGAGTATACTCTTAGAAACACGGCTCAATCGATTTTCTTAGAAACGAGCTGGAGTATACGCTCGTACTCTTAGAAACATGGCTCAATCGATTTTCTTAGAAACGAGCTGGAGTATACTCTTAGAAACATGGCTCAATCGATTTTCTTAGAAACGAGCTGGAGTATACTCTTAGAAACACGGCTCAATCGATTTTCTTAGAAACGAGCTGGAGTATACGCTCGTACTCTTAGAAACACGGCTCAATCGATTTTCTTAGAAACGAGCTGGAGTATATACTCTTAGAAACATGGCTCAATCGATTTTCTTAGAAACTAGCTGGAGTATACTCTTAGAAACATGGCTCAATCGATTTTCTTAGAAACGAGCTGAAGTATACTCTTAAAAACACGGCTCAATCGACTCAATCGATTTTCTTAGAAGCGAGCTGAAGTATACTCTTAAAAACACGGCTCAATCGACTCAATCGATTTTCTTAGAAACGAGCTGAAGTATACTCTTAAAAACACGGCTCAATCGATTTTCTTAGAAACGAGCTGGAGTATACTCTTAGAAACACGGCTCAATCGATTTTCTTAGAAACGAGCTGGAGTATACTCTTAGAAACACGGCTCAATCGATTTTCTTAGAAACTAGCTGGAGTATACGCTCGTACTCTTAGAAACACGGCTCAATCGATTTTCTTCGAAACTAGCTGGAGCATACTCTTAAGAAATGGACATTTTCTATTTTTTCAGATCACTTATTTTTAGACACATTTGAAGATAAAAAAGTTAAGAGAAACGAAGATCGGTGCGCAGTTTGGCGATGTTATAAATTAATACAAAAGAGTCTTGCACTTTATAACATATTGGCTTAATAGGATGGAGCACCGATGAATCTGGCTCTGAGGCGTGAAACCGGCTGCAGAGCTCATTTAGGCATCCTACGCGTTGAGTCAGCGATAAAACCGAGGTAAGAGAAAAAAAGGATTTGGTCCTCTCAGAATTTGGTCCGGAATCGATAAGCTGATAAAATTGATTTGTACTGCACTGGCAGAAGAAATGCCTCAGTGCATCACTTGCATGAGAAGCTTTTAAATAACTCTTTTGACTTTTTATTCTAATTCATGCCTGTTCTGCTGCTAAACTTCCACGATTGTCATGAATATCAAAGCAGTTTTAATTCAGTTTTAATCTCTATATTTGTCACCAAATTTGTGCCTCGCAAACCTGAATCCTGAATGCGCCTGGCAGGGCGAAGCTGCAGGGCAAGGCGGGTGGGCAGGCATTAGGGGATAAGACTGTTTGACTTGGGCCTCATTCTCATCTAGTTGCCATGCCAACTCGCCACCGCGGGCCCCAAAGTTTTCCCCCGGACATTTTCTACCCCCCTCCCCCCAATCCCGGAGCTGCAGCCAACCACAGCTCGCTCTGCAGCCGCCTCTTGTTGGAGCTCTCAGCCACCTCCTCAGGCCCTCAAGCTGAGGGAATTTGGGGAAGGATTAAAGTCACTTTTTGCCTCAAATACAACTGACCGAGAGCGGACAAACTCAACAGACTCAACTGCAGAGAAGCCAAGCAACAGCTTACTGACTCGCGCCCGCATGCCAGCAGAGGACAACACGGCCAAAGCGCTGCGAGTCTGACTGAGCGTCGGGGACAATTGCTTTTAGAAGCAGCAGCGAGAGCAGCGAAACTTTTCTTCACTAATAAGCCTTCAGCATGACACTGCAGTACCCGAACGGACACGGTACAGTGCAGCATCCCACCGGTGCTTTTCTTCATTTTGTTGTAAAAATAGGATAAAAGAAAGACAATCTTGTTGCAGAAACAGATCTAACAGGTTGCAAAAATTATTGCAGAAAAGTGCTTTTGACAGCAGGTTGCAAGCGATCTTGAGTTCATTCACAAAATGCTGTTCATTTTTTGTTTAACCGATTTGCATGCTAACTTCAAATTTTGCGATTGGCAAACTATAAAGAAGGAGAATTTGTGTGGCAGTGTGTAGATAGTGCTGAGGCTGCTGCATGGGAGGCTCTGAGCAGTTATTATTCAGCTGAAATCCCGGGACTGAGTTTGGTTTACCTCTGGCCAAGGCCAGAATAAGGCATTTTAAGCAAGCCAGATCACGATCTGAGCAACTTTAGAGCGTGATGACCAACATAGGTTTAGCCAGGAGGTTTAAGTGCATCTGAACTATCATAATAGGAGAGAATTGAAGTAAAAATACTCAGAAAAGGTTTGACCCATAATTTGTCGTTCTGAACACTAATACACTCTTACTAGAATACTACTTACTAAGTATCTCAAAATCCTCTATCGAACAAAAGCTTTGCTTTGAACAATTGAATATAACTGGGATTTTGTCTTTAGTAGCAAAATTGTCATTTGTTTTGATCAGCACATCCATGCCCTCAAGGACCGCTAGAAGTAGGTCGGGACACTTTCTCGGTTTCTCGGAAAATGTTTTGAAGGCTGCTTTTGATGGACAACTGAAGGATGAAGGATGCTGCACTTAAGGAAAAAGTTTGTTAAGGAAAAAGTTTCAAAAAAGTAAACGGATTCTGAGCAGTGTGGCTCGTCTTAAAAATAGCAAGAAAACAAACGCCAATAAAAAATAGATCACTTCCCCAATTCGGCCAGATGTGCAACCGACAGCTCAGCCGCAGCTATTGTTCAGAACGGCTGTTCAGTCCAAGGATTGGGTGGGGGTCGCCACGCACACCCTTAATTGCTGGCACCCATTTTACAGCTGAGCAGAGAGTTAAGTTTCTTGCTAAATGGACACAAATTATTCCAGTGGGATCGGGAATCGAACCCCGGACCTTCAAGTCGTGAGTCCAACCCTTTTACCACTAGGCTACAACCCTCTCTGTGTGATCTGCGTGATCTGTCATCACACAGATGTCATTAAGGCCAATAGATGATTATTATTATTAGCGCAACAACCAATATAATTATATTTATACGAGTAATTTAGCGCCAAAGTACATATGTACTTTATCGATGTTTTCTTGCTCGACGGATTCTGCAAAGATTTGCTGCTGAATTAATTGGTTTAACCATAGACAAATTCGGTCCGGGGAAAATCTGTCTAAAAACACACAACTGGCTTCCAGAAGGTGAAATATTGGGGAACTGAGTACTTCCCATCTCGCCAGTGTTTTCTCTAGCGACCTTCTGGTTCAGTTAGCCCCCATTGCTAATTTCAACGAATGGCTTTTTTTTACAGGAGTGAATATATTTACGAATATTAAGCTAAAAGCAAAATCAAAGGTGAAAATTTCCGAAAGTAGTGCACAACAAGCTGAGAAACAGGACAGTCGCAGATTTGGCCTGCATAGCCAAGAAAGCTAAAAGGAAAACATCGACTGCGCACCAATAGACGACAAGGCGGCAGCCCTCCATTGGGAGGAAAAAAGGTCCCATCCCAGCCTCCTGCGTGATGTAGAGACGCTGTTGCTGGGGACGCCAGAGGAGGCGCCGAGACAGGCAGAGGAAGGACAAACTCCCGCCAACTGATTATTAAATATTTTAGATTTTTTCTAAACGCACTAGAAGCAGCAAGCAGCACCTGAAAGGTGGAAAATAGTGCCATTTCTGTCTCTGCCCGCAGTCGCCTTGCTTTTACAAGCTCTCGCACGTCGGTTGTCTCCCAGTCTTTCCTTTCCTTTCCTTTCTTTCTTTCCTGGGCGCCCAAGCTTTGGGAGAAGCTGATTAAAAAGCGACGCGTAGAGAGAGCTTAGATGAGGAAGGAGAAGGTTGCCGGGGAGGCTGGCAACCACCCACGGGCTAAGCGGGAGCTGAAAATGGCGAAACTTGGCAACATTGCTTACCTGGACTCTCTTCTCACTGCCTCTGTTTCACTCTTTCCTTCTCTCTCCTTGCCAAACTGGGTGCGACTTTTCAAAAGTACATCTGGACACTTCCGCTGACCATCTGGAAGCATGTTGCTTTCGTATGCCGTTAATAAGGCCTCGCATTTCTTGACCCATTTATGCACTGCTAGTTACCTTCTATATTAATCTTAATTTTTTAGTCTTGTAATCCCTGAGTCTTGTGATCCCTGAGTCTTGTGATCCCTGAGTCTTGTGATCCCTTAGTCTTATGATCCCTTAGTCTTGTGATCCCTGAGTCATGTGATCCCTGAGTCTTGTGATCCCTGAGTCTTGTGATCCCTGAGTCATGTGATCCCTGAGTCTTATGATCCCTTAGTCTTGTGATCCCTGAGTCTTGTGATCCCTGAGTCATGTGATCCCTGAGTCTTGTGATCCCTTAGTCTTATGAGCCCTTAGTCTTGTGATCCCTGAGTCATGTGATCCCTGAGTCTTGTGATCCCTTAGTATTGTGATCCCTGAATCTTGTGATCCCTAAAAATTCTTGTGATTCATTTGTTCCTAAGAACCACAGTTAATCATGTAATATACATGTACCTTGTTATCTACCCTACACTTTTGCAGTTTACAAAGGCCGCAGTGTCTCCAGGTGAGTGTTGGCAGATTAGCAAAGGATTAGTTTTAGTTGTGTGACGCTTGGCCGCTGTAATTGTAAGAGAATTGGTTTTAAAGTTTTATAATTAATTTCAAGCATAGCAACTAGTCTCTGCCCAGCATTGCTCAGCCTATGACTACTGAGCAGGCTGCTCACTGATGAGAAACAAACAGACTCTACCGCTAGGTCGGGCACGAAACATTTCCTCAAATTTTATTGGCATAAATTTATAACACCTTACTCAGGCAGCTTTACTTATTTCTTTATTACTAACTCTATTTGTCCGTAGCCAGCTTACATTTCTTAACGTCACGCGCGCCGGCAGCCGGCCATGTACTATTTATAGCAGTAGTAGCTATAGTTATTGTATTGTTAGTTCGGCAGTTGAACTGACTGACTGACGAAAGCACAGCTGGGCTCTCTCTATTGTCTCTTTGTTCTGCTCCGAGCCCAGTTGTCATGCATAAACCACCCACCTCCATTGTCAAGGACTTGCCAAGGCAAAATCAATTGCTGATCTGAACAACCATTGTCACTCTTAATTTAACACTCTTCTCTGACGTATTCTTCTCTGGGGTAAACTCTGATAGTTAGCATTAAGACCTCATTTCTGCAGTTGTTTTACTATTTGCGAAATAAAGGTAAAACATAGTAGTTCATCGAACGGCAAAGGAGATTGGGGTAGAGGGACACAAATACAACTACAATAGCACCCCATGAAGCAGCCAATTACAAAGGAGTTATGGGTAGAGGGACACAAGTACAACTACAATGGCAACCCAAGAATCAGCCAATTACAAAGGAGTTATGGGTAGAGGGACACAAGTACAACTACAATGGCAACCCAAGAATCAGCCAATTACAAAGGAGTTAGGGGTAGAGGGACACAAATAAAACTACAATAGCACCCCATGAATCAGCCAATTACAAAGAAGATAGGACTAGAGGGACACAAACACAGTTTTAAGAACACCCGATGAATCAGCCAATCACAAAGAAGATAGGGGTAGAGGGACACAAACACAGCTTCAAGAACACCCCAACGAATCAGCCAATCACAAAAGGGTAGAGGGATACAAACACAGTTTTAAGAACACTCCATGAATCATTCAATCACAAATTAGATAAGGACAGAGGGACAGAAACACTCTTGTAATGTGAAAAAAAGAAGAAATTGATTTCAGACCAGCTCAGCTTTGATCATGCCGCGCATGACCTGGATGCAATTAGCCGTTTGGGCACACAATTTCTAGAAACCCACCGCACATTTGGAACCTCAAGAATCAAAACCAATTTTCTTATGTATTCTTGACAGAACCAATTCATTTCTGCGGCAACAAACATGAAACTCTTTTTAATCGCCTTTTAGCCAGTTTCTGAGCAGGTAGACTTACTCATTTTTATTACAAACATTTCTCTTTGGTACTATCCAGAGAGAGCTAAATTATGTTTTTTCTACTTACTTTCCTTCTGCACTACTAAGTTAGTAGAAAGTGCTGCTTTTTGTACTTATTGTCCTAGATTTATTAATAGAATATGACAATTGAACTACCGGATTGTTTTTGTTTTTATTAATATGTCTCCAACGCATACACTTTGCTATGATACGCACTATCATAACGGATATATAAAGTTCACTATGAATACTACGCATACCTTTTAAATAGTTTTATGTGTTAAATAAGAATAAGCAATCGCCATGACAATAACAAACAAACAACTCCAGACGACTAATGGAAATGGGACCGAAGGCACGCCCGCAGACCAAGAGCCTGTGGAAAGTCTCCATCAGTGGCATGCCTCCGCCAGGTGAGGGACTGGGACACGAATTGTCAAGTTCGCAGTTGCTAGGGTAAATGGGGTGAACTGGAAGGGCTGGAACAGGTAGATAGCTACAGCTGGAGCAGGTAGATAGCTACAGCTGGAACAGGTAGATAGCTATAGCTGGAACAGGTAGAAAGCTACAGCTGGAACAGGTAGAAAGCTACAGCTGGAACAGGTAGATGGCTACAGCTGGAACAGGTAGATGGCTACAGCTGGAACAGGTAGATGGCTACAGCTGGAACAGGTAGATGGCTACAGCTGGAACAGGTAGATGGCTACAGCTGGAACAGGTAGATAGCTACAGCTGAAGCAGGTAGATAGCTACAGCTGGAACAGGTAGATGGCTACAGCTGGAACAGGTAGATAGCTACAGCTGAAGCAGGTAGATAGCTACAGCTGGAACAGGTAGATGGCTACAGCTGGAACAGGTAGAAAGCTACAGCTGGAGCAGGTAGATAATTACAGCTGGAACAGGTAGATAGCTACAGCTGGAACAGGTAGATAGCTACAGCTGGAGCAGGTAGATAGCTACAGCTGGAGCAGGTAGATAGCTACAGCTGGAGCAGGTAGATAGCTACAGCTGGAACAGGTAGATAGCTACAGCTGGAGCAGGTATATAGCTACAGCTGGAGCAGGTAGATAGCTACAGCTGGAGCAGGTAGATAACTACAGCTGGAACAGGTAGATAGCTACAGCTGGAACAGGTAGATAGCTACAGCTGGAGCAGGTAGATAGCTACAGCTGGAACAGGTAGATAGCTACAGCTGGAACAGGTAGATAGCTACAGCTGGAGCAGGTAGATAGCTACAGCTGGAACAGGTAGATAGCTACAGCTGGAACAGGTAGATAGCTACAGCTGGAGCAGGTAGAAAGCTACAGCTGGAACAGGTAGAAAGCTACAGCTGGAGCAGGTAGATAGCTATAGCTGGAACAGGTTAATGAGTTTCAAGGAGTTGTTCTAGTCAAGAACAGGTGATAGAGAATGGCAGCACTAATTACAGCCGCTATTTTTAATTGCGGCCGCAGCCAAAGCACACAACACCGGCCGGCATAGGCGGCCAACGGGTCCATCTTCGCGTTTAAGAGGCCCGCATGTTTAGCTTGCAAAAAGTGGAATAAAACTAGCATTGAGCGCAGCGTGACGGCGGGTGATGCTACAGTCTTAAGAATTGACTCACATCTGGTGTGACAGCTGGTTGCTATGCGCTGGGAGGGATGATGGGGAGAAGAATAAAGTAGAAGACAAACACACTAAGCCTACTCATAGCTTAGCTTGAGTCACAGCTGATTTGCCACAAGAGCAAGTATAAAGGGAGGTGTCTTCAACTGCCAATCAATGGTTGAAGCGGGAACAGAAAACCCCGAGAGTGGACTTTCATCCAGTGTAGGGCCTGCGGAGAGCAGACGGGGGGCAGACTGTATGTTTAACTCGCCAAGTCACATTGGGAAATAAAATGGGAGTGAATGGGAAGAGCCACAATTCTCTTTGCTCTTTGGCCAAGCCGCTCTGTTGGGCTTCTCTGCTGTGCATCCCGCGGGTCTTAAGCTGGCGGAGCGGAGCCGGGGTCAGAGCTCTGCGCAAGTCTCTGGGAGACAACAGTGTTCTCACTGTTGCCCATAGTGCTCATGTCCTGTCCACGGGGCCACGGCCACCGCCTGGTTGCAGTGACGGTGAAGAAGACCAACCTCATCCCAGTGGCCGGGCCGCAGTTCGAGCGCGAGATCATCGAGCGGGCCAAGAAGCGGCTGGACGGCATCGGCGGCGGTTTCGACGGCGGCGGAAGCGGCAGCGCCTCGGCGCCATCGGCATTACACTACAGCGACGGCAATGCGGCGGCTGCGGCGGCTTCTACGGCAGCTGGAGGCGGTGGCGGCGGCCTCCATCCAGGGGTCACCGGCCGGGACACGGACGTCCTTGTCGTGTTCTCCGGCAAGCAGTTCGACGTCCGCATCGCCGGCGGCCAGGAGGCTGCCCCTACCAAGTCGCTGCTGAAGCCCGGAGAGGTGGCCTTCGTGCCGATCGGCCAGGCGGCCGCCATGAAGAGGCCGACGATGGGCGGCGGGCCGCTGGGCACTGCGACTTTTGGCTCGCTGCCGGTTGAGTCTCCGGCTGGCGCCTCCGGGCTCGGCGTGCGCTCGCTGCAGCCGAGCTTCTCCAAGGCGCTGAACTCCCTCACTCCGATGCAGGCGTCGGAATTCTCGTTGGTCCAGCACTTCCCGAGCTCTCGGCAGCAGCAGCAGCAGCAGCAGCAGCACCAGAACTCGCAGTCGCAATTTCAGCGGTCGAAGAAGAAGCCAACAGCTGCTCAGAATCCTTACGGCAAAGCGGCCAAGTACCGCCTGCCAGCGCTGGACAACCCGGAGGCGTCCCAGGAGCGGACAAAGCGAGTCCTGCGCAGCATCGGCAGCCAGCTGGCCGACCAGGAGGCCTATCAGAAGTACCAGCGGCAGCGCCAGCTGCACAATTTGCAGCGGCATCGGCAGCGCCTTGAAGAGCGTCGGCGTCGTTCAACATCTTCCGCGGAGTCGGAGTCCATCGTCTCAGACAGAGACGAAGACGAGTTCGACGAGGACGAAGAGGAGCGGGCGACCCGAAGCGACTCGTCGGCAAGTCGCGGCCACGACGAGGCTGGCGAAGCAGTTGGCGGCGGTCTCGGCGGCCGGAGCTACCGCAGCGTGCCGGACCTGAACTCCACGGGCGCCCAGCCGGTGCGCCAGGCCGGCTCGGTCGAGAGCCTCAACCTGCGCCGGGCCGCCTTTCCCGTGCTGCCGCCGACGTCGACAACTCCGGGAGCAACGGGCCTGACGAAGCGTCGAAGACAGTCCGACATTGACGAATCGGGCGAGTCGAGGGCGGACTCGACAGAGGCGGAGGCGGAAGCGGAGGTGGCCCTCAAGCAGCGGCGGGAAAGGTCTGGCAAGCGAAGGCGCCCCGCTGCCGACGAGCTTGACAGTGGCGGAGCAAAAATTCTCAAGTCTGAGATGCGTGCCCGGCAGGATCCGCCAGATGCTACAGGTCGGAAGCACCGGTCTGAGAGGCCAGACAGGTCTGAGAGACCAGACAGATCCTACAGACCAGACAGATCTGAAAGACCAGACAGATCCGACAGACCAGACAGATCCGACAGACCAGACAGATCCGACAGACCAGACAGATCCGACAGACCAGACAGATCTGAAAGACCAGACAGATCCGACAGACCAGACAGATCCGACAGACCAGACAGATCCGACAGACCAGACAGATCCGACAGACCAGACAGATCCGACAGACCAGACAGATCTGAAAGACCAGACAGATCCGACAGACCAGACAGATCTGAAAGACCAGACAGATCCGACAGACCAGACAGATCCGACAGACCAGACAGATCCGACAGACCAGACAGATCCGACAGACCAGACAGATCCGACAGACCAGACAGATCCGACAGGCCAGACCGTCCAGAGCTGCCCGCGACAGAGCAGCAGGACTCGGTCCCCCGAAAAAGTCGGAAAAATCGGTCTAGGAAAGACCAGATTGAGAGACCGGACGGTGACCGGCAGGAGACGCGGGACCGCCCGGATCGCGTCCGGGCCAAGCAAACTCCGCTTGCCGCGGCCAAAACGCCGGACACGCAGGCGACCGGCGGCTCCGGCTATGAGGACAACGCCGATTCAACAGCGGAGGCAGCGGAGACCGTCGCCAATTCGCGACTGTCGGGAGCACAGCCGGAGGCGTAAGTCAACCGCGGTGGGCCTCGGCTTTGATGGTGTTTGGGGGGCTTAGGATTCAAAGTTTTTAGCTCCTCAGGCCAGGTTTCAGCACCTGATGGATTAGTTTGGTGCCTCTGGCACTAATCTTGGCGCCTCTGGCACTAATCTTGGCGCCTCTGGCACTCAACTTGGCGCCTCTGGCACTAATCTTGGCGCCTCTGGCACTCAACTTGGCGCCTCTGGCACTAATCTTGGCGCCTCTGGCACTAATCTTGGCGCCTCTGGCACTAATCTTGGCGCCTTGGGCACTAATCGTGGCGCCTCTGGCATTAATCTTGGCGCCTTTGACACTAATCTTGGCGCTTCATCACTAATCTTGGCGCCTCTGGCACTCAACTTGGCGCCACGGGCACTAATCTTGACACCTCTGGCACTAATATTGGCGCCTCGGGCAATAATCTTGACGCCTCTGGCACTAATCTTGGCGCCTCGGGCACTAATCTTGGCGCCTCTGGCACTAATCTTGGCGCCTCGGGCACTAATCTTGGCGCCTCTGGCACTAATCTTGGCGCCTCTGGCACTAATCTTGGCGCCTCTGGCACTAATCTTGGCGCCTCGGGCACTAATCTAGTGTAGTTCTTTAAATTTCAACTCTGAAATTATCCATCTACGCTTGAATAAAACAACAGTACGATGTTGAAGGTTAGTTTTATAGCCCTCGAAGCTCTCCAGACACATTCTGAAAGATGTGTATTTGTCGTGATTGCCGCATCGGCAGGCCAACGAGGCAGCGCAACTCCAGGCAGCAGCAGAAGCAGCGGAAGCAGCAGCGCCGCCGCCTGTCACCCGCCACCGCGGCATCCGGCACCACCGCCGCTTCCGGTGGCAGGCCTCAAAGCTTCGATGACAATAACGACGAAGATGCCGCCGAGTCCGATCCGGAAGTGCCGCTTCAACAGCGGCAGCTCCTGTCGCAGAGTCCGCCGCGCTCGGAGGAACAGGCACCGACGGTGTCGGCGACTCCGGCCTCGATGGCGTCGGGAGAGGCGGCGCCGACTAGGCAGTCGACGCGACAGTCGCGACAGCAGCAACAGCAGCTGCAGCGCCAGCAGCGCCAGCAGGTGCACCAGCAGCGGCGGAGACAGCAGCAAGCGGCGTCCACAGCGTCGGCTGCTTCGCGCCGGTCCGGTGCCTCGTACACGCAGCAAGGTGAGGCGGCTTCAACTGCTGCACCAGCTGCAGAAGAAGAGGTCGCAGACGGAGCCGCTTCTCAGGCGACACCAGCGGCAGCGCCGATTCGACGAGCCCCGGTGGTTCGGCAGCAGATGGTCGTGAGGGTGCCCGCGGGACGAGCCGGAAGCGGCGGCGGCGAGGAGCCGGAAGCAGGCGGCGGCGCAGAACCGGAAGCAGCGGCAGCGGGAGAGCCCTACGCAGAAACGGGCGAGGCGGCGGACTACACTTCGCTGTCGGAGGAGGAGGCGGAGGTCGAGGAGGAGCCCGAGGAGGAGGACCCCGAGCCGGAGATTCTCGAGGGCGCGCTGAGCCGAGGCTGCCACCCGGTGGTAGACAAAATATTCCGCGGCTTTCTGGACGGCCTGCCGACCATGCCAAGCAAAATTGTGCGCATCTTCACGAGTTCGACATTTACAGGTGAATCATATGCCAGCTTCCTCGCCATCAGTACGCTACGTATTGCCTACTGGGTGATTCAAATACAAACAACGAAACGCGGATCTCTTTTCAGATACTGGCGTCGAGCGCAACTCTTTAATGGAGAGGATTTACCCAAAAATCAAGGAGTATTGCAGGGAGCAGCATGGGCTGGAATTTCAGGTGCGGAAAATATTCGACATGTTTTTGCATGCGGGAAGCTTGTCAGTAGGGCTATGCTGAGTCAGTAGGGCTATGCTGAGTCAGTAGGGCTATGCTGAGTCAGTAGGGCTATGCTGAGTCAGTAGGGCTATGCTGAGTCAGTAGGGCTATGCTGAGTCAGTAGGGCTATGCTGAGTCAGTAGGGCTATGCTGAGTCAGTAGGGCTATGCTGAGTCAGTAGGGCTATGCTGAGTCAGTAGGGCTATGCTGAGTCACTCTATGGCTATGCTGAGTCAGTCTAGGGCTATGCTGAGTCAGTAGGGCTATGCTGAATCACTCTAGGGTTATGCTGAGTCACTCTAGGGCTATGCTGAGTCACTCTAGGGCTATGCTGAGTCACTCTATGGCTATGCTGAGTCAGTCTAGGGCTATGCTGAGTCACTCTAGGGCTATGCTGAGTCAGTCTAGGGCTATGCTGAGTCACTCTAGGGCTATGCTGAGTCAGTCTAGGGCTATGCTGAGTCACTCTAGGGCTATGCTGAGTCATTCTAGGGGCTATGCTGAGTCAGTCTTAGGGCTATGCTGAGTCAGTCTAGGGCTATGCTGAGTCAGTCTAGGGGCTATGCTGAGTCAGTCTAGGGCTATGCTGAGTCAGTCTAGGGCTATGCTGAGTCACTCTAGGGCTATGCTGAGTCATTCTAGGGGCTATGCTGAGTCAGTCTTAGGGCTATGCTGAGTCAGTCTAGGGCTATGCTGAGTCACTCTAGGGCTATGCTGAGTCACTCTAGGGCTATGCTGAGTCATTCTAGGGGCTATGCTGAGTCAGTCTAGGGCTATGCTGAGTCACTCTAGGGCTATGCTGAGTCACTCTATGGCTATGCTGAGTCAGTCTAGGGCTATGCTGAGTCATTCTAGGGGCTATGCTGAGTCAGTCTTAGGGCTATGCTGAGTCAGTCTAGGGCTATGCTGAGTCAGTCTAGGGGCTATGCTGAGTCAGTCTAGGGCTATGCTGAGTCAGTCTTAGGGCTATGCTGAGTCAGTCTAGGGCTATGCTGAGTCATTCTAGGGGCTATGCTGAGTCAGTCTTAGGGCTATGCTGAGTCAGTCTAGGGCTATGCTGAGTCACTCTAGGGCTATGCTGAGTCACTCTAGGGCTATGCTGAGTCAGTCTAGGGCTATGCTGAGTCAGTCTAGGGGCTATGCTGAGTCAGTCTAGGGCTATGCTGAGTCACTCTAGGGGCTATGCTGAGTCACTCTAGGGCTATGCTGAGTCACTCGGGGACGATGCTGAGTCACTCGGGGGCGATGCCGAGTCACTCAGCTTGTAAC
The DNA here is from genome assembly GCA_002269645.1 of Macrostomum lignano. Classification (NCBI taxonomy): domain Eukaryota; kingdom Metazoa; phylum Platyhelminthes; family Macrostomidae; genus Macrostomum; species Macrostomum lignano. The sequence continues at coordinate 19,226 of NIVC01001223.1, read as the reverse complement.
ACCTCAGACTTTGTGAAAATTCGTAACTATTCAAAAGAACCAAACTTAGAACCAAGCTTATTGTTAACTTTAACCCATCGAAGGTGGTTGACATGCGCTGGGGCGTCAGAGACGAGGCCACGGACGATCACATGACAACGTACCTATGCCTGAAGGAGATCAGCACCTGCCAGCGTGTCAGCGTCGGCCCCAATTTCGTGGTGCTGCTAGGCCAGAAATACGGCTACAGGCCTTTCCCGACCCTGATTGACGCCAGCGAGTTCGACCTCATCCTGGACACTGTGCGGCAGCACGGCACAGCTGAGGAGGCGACCTACCTGGAGCGCTGGTACAAGCGGGACGAGAATCTTGTACCACCTGTGCAGGTGCTGCAGCCGATCTCGTCCATTCTCATCCATTTCAACAATAAGGTAAAACATCCAGTGCAGCTCGTTCACTCTATTGAAGTTCTCCCAAATCAATCACCAGCGAAGAATATATGAAAATTACTTAATGTCATTATCCACCAACAAAATCTTCCATTTATTTATAGCCTCGCAGTTGTCTCTGCTTAGAGTTTTAGTACAGTACTATTTTCTGTTTTTTTATTTTTATCTATGGCATTGAGCGGAGGCTGCGCCTCATACCCTCCTCGCGGGGGCTCCATTCCCGCACCCACCCCACTCCCACCCCACACTCTCCTCGCGGGGCTCTATTCCCGCACCCACCCCACTCCCACCCCACACTCTCTTCGCGGGGGCTCCATTCCCGCACCCACCCCACACTCTCCTCGCGGGGGCTCTATTCCCGCACCCACCCCACACTCTCCTCGCGGGGGCTCTATTCCCGCACCCACCCCACTCCCACCCCACACTCTCTTCGCGGGGGCTCCATTCCCGCACCCACCCCACACTCTCCTCGTGGGGGCTCCATTCCCGCACCCACCCACACTCTCCTCGCGGGGGCTCTATTCCCGCACCCACCCCACTCCCACCCCACACTCTCCTCGCGGGGGCTCCATTCCCGCACCCCACCGCACTCCACCCCAAACCTTCCACTTTCCCTAAGCCTGGCTAAGGAAAAATGTCTATGGCGCATAGCATATCGATAAACCCACTAACCAAGGCCATGCCATTAACGCCCTTAAATCATGGGTAATTAATAATTAACTTTTGGTGCTCAGCTAAATAAGGTCTTTAAATAAAACTGCACTGCTTTGTGTGCTCAGGTTTTCTGTTCGTTAACTAAGCACGAAAGTTTTTGCCATAGACATGCGAGTTTCTGGCCACCAGAAGGATTCAGACACTGACTCTTGAATCGGACACAGAAATGATTTAACTGAGCGCAAGAAGCTATACGATTAAATTAGTCACTAGGCTGCTCGGTGTGCTTCATTCTAACCCGAAATCTACTTTCAATTGCAACCCTCTGCCTTGAATCGATATTAAGTTGATCATCTATAGCAATTTAGCTTTTATTCTCAATTCGCAAACGGCAATTGATTGCACACTTAATATCGTTGAAACCGCTCTTGTCTCATTGTTTCAGGACAAAGTAAGACTTGACTGAATTTGGTTCCATTTAAAATACAATTATTCAATTTTGAATACATTTCGATAATTAGTGTTTTGTGCACTATGGAAATTTGTACACACAAGTAGCGTAGTAGTATCCCACAACGTTTTTTTATTTATTTTAGCACCTAGTTCGTCGCACAGCACGTTAGTAATGTTTATTCCAGGGCTTGTTTACTCAGTTAATATAGATAAAACGCGATAAGCACGCTTCTTTATTTACCTCTGGGGAAATTTACTTGAGGTGACACTGGCGCTAATGGCACCGCTACAGAAGAATACGCCAAAGATAGATAAGATAGTGCTGCTAGGTAGTCGCTTTTGACTACCTAAATGGTTTTTGATGCCATTGACATGTTTGAATCTCTGGGCTTTTGTGCCGTTTCGGTATGGCCTGCGGTGCAGCCCTTTGGCTTCCAAATGGATAAGCCATAGACTATAAAAAATGGATAATCAAAATAAGGATCTGAGCGGCAGATAGAAATGGATGATCCGCTACTGACAGAGAAACAGAGAAATATTGATAGGCTGTGTCTCATTTTGATTCTCCATTTATAGTCTATGGCTTATCCATGGCTTCTGAACATCTCTCCTGCTGGTTCTTTTGTCTTGGGAGCATATGGAGTATCGGTTTTTTTTACGTACGTCTCATTTAATCCCCAAAGAACTATGATGGGCTCTAAAAGATGAGCTTTAGCTAGAGAATATTTGATCGCCAGGAGTTCCTCGATTCCTCAATAAAAGCCTCAACACTGCATGGGTGGGGGGAACATTTCTAACCAAATTCCGCTGCTTCTCAACTTTCAACAGGGCATGCAAAAAATGATGGAGGCCCACCAGAACGAGTGGTGGACAACAATGGGCAAGATGCAGCTGATCTTTCGCCAGGCAACTGACCGGCTCTTCCAGGAGCAGAAGATTGACGCCGATCAGCGGCATAATTATTTCATGTCAGGTGAGCCCCGCTTTCCTCCCGGCATAGCCCTAGCAACACAATCATGAGGCAGATTGTATCTGCAGTTTCAGGTAAATAAATATAATATTATTGGCTAGAAGCAAAACTCATTTATTCTTCATCGTTAAAGCCTTTACCACCAATAATTTTGAGCCTATCGAGCAGAAGTTTGAATTATCGTTTGAATGGGGGGGCATTGCTGCATACCAAGCTCTCTTCAACAATCCTTCCTGCAGGGTACACAATCTCCCTGCAGCTGACAGTGCTTAGGCGGTAGAACTGCATTAGCCTGAGCTACAAAACCCCGGCCACCAAGAGCACACAGAAAAGTTTGCAAATCATTCACCAGACTCGCTCAGAGCTGCTATGGGAAGAGTGCTTTTAGTTTCATTGCCCAGCAAACAATGGGATACCTGTCTGCACAGACAGATGAATGTCAAACATGGACCGACTCACCGGAGCAAGCCCGGGATTGGGGGAGCTTCTATCTTTGATGGAAAATTCTCAAACAACCGCTGTACCGCTGCCAAGGGCCAACCCCCCCAGAGGCAACCTCGGCTGCCCAGTCAAGCAGCTACAAAGTTATCCAGCTAAAAATAGAGCTATCTGCTATTTTTCTACATTCCCCGTGAATTTTCTTCCATTGGAGAAAGTCTGTTTACCAAACTTTTAGCGAACCGGCTTCCTAGCTATAAATAGAGAAGTTCCGAAGTCCATTGTCCATTCAGTTCAGTGCATAACAGTGGGCTCTGGCTGCGGAATCAATCAATTTTTTCGCTTCGCTGAATTCACGGAGCCGCGCAGTTTCAATAATTGAAAGAGGGAATTAACGAATGAGCACGAATTTATGGCGAAAATGCATGTGGACCATGCGAAAAGTCTTAATTTAGATAAGCTATATAGAAGGATCATAGAGGGGGTCTGAGGATGAATCATAGAGGGGTTCTCAGAAAGAATCATAGAGAGGGACTGAGAATGGATCATAGAGGGGGTCTGAGGATGAATCATAGAGGGGTTCTCAGAAAGAATCATAGAGAGGGACTGAGAATGGATCATAGATGGTGTCTGAGAATGGATCATAGAGGGGTTCTAAGAAAGAATCATAGAAGGGACTGAAAATGGATCATAGAGGGGTTCTAAGAAGAAAACATAGAGGGGGACTGAGAATGGATCATAGAGGGAGTCTGAGAAATGGAGCATAGAGGAGTTATAAGACTGAATCATAAAGGGGACTGAGAATGGATCATAGAGGGGACTGAGAATGGATCATAGAGGGTGTCTGAGAATGGATCATAGAGGGGTTCTAAGAATGAATCATAGAGAGGGACTGAGAATGGATCATAGATAGTGTCTGAGAATGGATCATAGAGGGGGTCTGAGAATGGATCATAGAGGGGGTCTGAGAATGGATCATAGAGGGGTTCTAAGAAAGAATCATAGAAGGGACTGAAAATGGATCATAGAGGGGTTCTAAGAAGAAAACATAGAGGGGGACTGAGAATGGATCATAGAGGGAGTCTGAGAATGGATCATAGATGGTGTCTGAGAATGGATCATAGATGGTGTCTGAGAATGAATCATAGAGGGGTTCTAAGAAGAAAACATAGAGGGGGACTGAGAATGGATCATAGAGGGAGTCTGAGAATGGATCATAGAGGGGGTCTGAGAATGGATCATAGAGGGGGTCTGAGAATGGATCATAGAGGGGACTGAGAATGGATCATAAAGGGGTTCTAAGAAATAATCATAGAAGGGACTGAAAATGGATCATAGAGGGGTTCTAAGAAGAAAACATAGAGGGGGACTGAGAATGGAGCATAGAGGAGTTATAAGACTGAATCATAGAGGGGACTGAGAATGGAGCATAGAGGGGACTGAGAATGGATCATAGATGGTGTCTGAGAATGGATCATAGAGGGGGTCTGAGAATGGATCATAGAGGGGGTCTGAGAATGGATCATAGAGGGGGTCTGAGAATGGATCATAGAGGGGGTCTGAGAATGGATCATAGAGGGGGTCTGAGAATGGATCATAGAGGGGACTGAGAATGGATCATAAAGGGGTTCTAAGAAAAAATCATAGAAGGGACTGAAAATGGATCATAAAGGGGTTCTAAGAAATAATCATAGAAGGGACTGAAAATGGATCATAGAGGGGTTCTAAGAAGAAAACATAGAGGGGGACTGAGAATGGATCATAGAGGGAGTCTGAGAAATGGAGCATAGAGGAGTTATAAGACTGAATCATAGAGGGGACTGAGAATGGAGCATAGAGGGGACTGAGAATGGATCATAGATGGTGTCTGAGAATGGATCATAGAGGGGGTCTGAGAATGGATCATAGAGGGGGTCTGAGAATGGATCATAGAGGGGGTCTGAGAATGGATCATAGAGGGGACTGAGAATGGATCATAAAGGGGTTCTAAGAAATAATCATAGAAGGGACTGAAAATGGATCATAGAGGGGTTCTAAGAAGAAAACATAGAGGGGGACTGAGAATGGAGCATAGAGGAGTTATAAGACTGAATCATAGAGGGGACTGAGAATGGAGCATAGAGGGGACTGAGAATGGATCATAGATGGTGTCTGAGAATGGATCATAGAGGGGGTCTGAGAATGGATCATAGAGGGGGTCTGAGAATGGATCATAGAGGGGGTCTGAGAATGGATCATAGAGGGGACTGAGAATGGATCATAAAGGGGTTCTAAGAAATAATCATAGAAGGGACTGAAAATGGATCATAAAGGGGTTCTAAGAAATAATCATAGAAGGGACTGAAAATGGATCATAGAGGGGTTCTAAGAAGAAAACATAGAGGGGGACTGAGAATGGATCATAGAGGGGTTCTAAGAAGAAAACATAGAGGGGGACTGAGAATGGATCATAGAGGGAGTCTGAGAAATGAAGCATAGAGGAGTTATAAGACTGAATCATAGAGGGGACTGAGAATGGAGCATAGAGGGGACTGAGAATGGATCATAGATGGTGTCTGAGAATGGATCATAGAGGGGGTCTGAGAATGGATCATAGATGGTGTCTGAGAATGGATCATAGAGGGGGTCTGAGAATGGATCATAGAGGGGACTGAGAATGGATCATAAAGGGGTTCTAAGAAATAATCATAGAAGGGACTGAAAATGGATCATAAAGGGGTTCTAAGAAATAATCATAGAAGGGACTGAAAATGGATCATAGAGGGGTTCTAAGAAGAAAACATAGAGGGGGACTGAGAATGGAGCATAGAGGAGTTATAAGACTGAATCATAGAGGGGACTGAGAATGGAGCATAGAGGGGACTGAGAATGGATCATAGATGGTGTCTGAGAATGGATCATAGAGGGGATCTGAGAATGGAGCATAGAGGGGACTGAGAATGGAGCATAGAGGGGACTGAGAATGGATCATAGAGGGGGTCTGAGAATGGATCATAGAGGGGGTCTGAGAATGGAGCATAGAGGGGACTGAGAATGGAGCATAGAGGGAGTCTGAGAAATGGAGCATAGAGGAGTTATAAGACTGAATCATAGAGGGGACTGAGAATGGAGCATAGAGGGGACTGAGAATGGATCATAGAGGGGGTCTGAGAATGGATCATAGAGGGGGTCTGAGAATGGATGGGGGCGCTTCATAAGACCTAAATTTCACAACGCCTAAAGCACGTGACTTCACATCACCTAAATTTCATAACGCCTAAATTTCACAACGCCTAAAATCGAAAATGCAGCCTCCTTCACAACGCCTAAATTTGATATCGCCCAAATTTCACAACGCCCAAAATTTCTGCACGCTCCTTCACATCGCCTAAATTTCATATCGCCTAAATTTCACAACGCCTAAAACTGAATGTGAAGGAGAGAAGCAAAGATTTTAGGCGTTGTGAAATTTAGGCGATATGAAATTTAGGCGTTGTGAAATTTAGGTCTTATGAAAGCGTCCCTAAACATTCATAGAGGGGACTGAGAATGGATCATAGAGGGGTTCTAAGAAATAATCATAGAAGGGACTGAAAATGGATCATAGAGGGGTTCTAAGAAGAAAACATAGAGGGGGACTGAGAATGGATCATAGAGGGAGTCTGAGAATGGATCATAGAGGGGGTCTGAGAATGGATCATAGAGGGGGTCTAAGAAGAAAACATAGAGGGGGACTGAGAATGGATCATAGAGGGAGTCTGAGAATGGATCATAGAGGGGACTGAGAATGGATCATAGAGGGGACTGAGAATGGAGCATAGAGGGGTCTGAGAATGGATCATAGAGGGGACTGAGAATGGATCATAGAGGGGACTGAGAATGGATCATAGAGGGAGTCTGAGAATGGAGCATAGGGGTTCTAAGAAGGAATCATAGAGGGAGTCTGAGAATGGATCAGCGAGTGGCTGAACCCGACTGGAACTAGGGTTGCCAGGTAAGCAGAGTTTATCGTGACTAGTACGCAGTTGAGATAGGATGCCTGTTTTCGTCACCTCTCAAAACAGTCACAGAGAGTGAGTGGCAAGTAGCTGGATTTTATTGCACAACCCCCAACCTCAATTTTTAGTGACGGAGCGCGAGAATATTCACGGCATCCTGACCGCCGAAAACAACAGTCGGCATACGCTGGCGTTCCTGCGCCACCTGGAGGGCATCACCCTGTCAAACTGGCGTGTGGCGCGAAATTTTATTGACATGAACGGCTCAGAGGTGGACCGGGAGGCGCAGGACCTCATGGACAACCTGCGCGACGTGAAAATTCCCAGCAAACTGCGGGCATCTTCCATTATTCGCTACAAGCAGCCCTGGGTAGACCCTGCCGGCATTCACCTTGACACGCATCGCGGTGAGCGAGCCTTGAGAAGAAGGGTCTGGGGACACGCGGAGTTGGAGAGACAATTGAATCGGTTCTTGAGAATGAGGGACTTAAGAATGCTACAATAACGGCGAGAATGGAGGGAGGGATGCTGAGGCCGGAGAGAGAGGGACTGAGAAAGGAGAGAGAGGGAATGAGAATGGAGAGAGAGGGATTGAGAATAGAGAGAGGGAGAGAGAGAGAGAGAGAGAGAGAGGGATTGAGAAAGGAGTGAGCGGGACTGAGATTGGAGGGAGAGAAGTACAGCAGAGGACAGTACAGCCTGGAAGGAAATGCAAGATGCAAGTGACACAGGATGCAGTTAATTGTGTTGACTGGCTTGCTAAGTATTGGAGAAACTGTAGAAAAAAACTGCAGGCGGGCAAGAGTGCCCCTGTCAGGCTAAGATCTGGGGGAAAGCAGTAAAAAACTAACACTTGACAGAAGTTTTCCTCTGTCCCAGGCCTGAAGCTAGCGGGGGCCTCTTCTAAAGCAGCTTCATCGGTCAATGCCTTCATAGCGGGAGTCTGATTTTGTGTGCGCTGAGCAAGCTGGCCCCGGCTGAGACCAAACAACTCTGAAAAGAAGAAGCACGCTAACGGGGAAAGCCAATTTGCTTGACCACCCGCATTAATAATTAATGAGACTAGTTGGCCGGCCTTCTCTTTTCAGGTTACGTGGACGAGTTTTGCGACACCTTCTACACGAGAGTTGTGCAGCTGATCGACCGCGGCATGAAGCACAACCGGCTGCTGTCTGACGATGTGACCATGTCGGAGATCCTGCAGCACCTGCACGTGTGCGCCAAGCTCTGCGAGGTCAGCCGGGGCCCTGTTCTTTGCGATAATTGATTGAACAAGCTTTAAAGAAGTAACCACGATGCACCCCAACCCCAATTTCTACAACCAGGTCTTCCAAGGCAGGGACGCGGAGCTCCAGCAGATAGAGGCGTACTGTCGGGACTCGAGAAACCGCCAGCTGTTCGTTCTGTACGGCGACCCCGGATGCGGGAAGACCTCCCTGCTAGCGAAGGCCAGCTCTCTGGTGAGTTTCCAACTCTTGCTACTTGCATAAGTAGCATAGAATTTAAGTATATTTTGTTACTCGCAACCCCCCCCCACCGGTTGCAGATCTGGCAGTGGCAGAAGACAGCCGAGCCCAATGTGATCTTCCGGCTCCTCGGTACGTCGCCTCAGAGTTCCTCAATCGGCGTGCTGCTCACCAATTTGTGTCGGCACATCTGCTACCTGTACGACCAGCCGCCGGCCAAAATACCGGAGGAGCTGCCGCGTCTCATCCAGCACTTCAAGGGTTTGCTGAGCTGCGCATCGGCCGTCAGGCCTCTCACTGTGTTTTTGGACTCGCTGGAGGAGTTGTCGCCTGAGAACAATGCCCACCTTCTGCTGTGGCTGCCTGACGAGGTTCCGCCTAACGTAAAAATTGTGGTCTCAATCTTGCCGAATTTCTTCAACCTGTTGAAAACTCTGAAACTCAAGGTGAACAAAGCGGAAAATTTTCTGAAGCTCGAGGATCTTGGCAAGCCGCTATCGTTGGAAGTTCTGCGAGTGTGGTTGCAGTCAGCGAGCCGATCCATCACCAATCAGCAGTGGCAAGTGGTTGACAAAGCTCTCGCCAAGTCCACTTCGCCGCTATTTGTCAAGATTGTTTTCGACGAAGTCTGCCGATGGAAATCGTACGACGCGCTGGAGAAGAACGTGCTGTCCTTCAACATCTTTGACAGCATCATGCAGCTGTTCCAGCGCATCGAGAACCAGCACGGTCTCATACTGGTGACTCACGCATTTTCCTACATCACAGCCTCGAAAAGCGGCATATCAGAGTCCGAGCTAGAGGACAACCTGTCACTGGACGAGAAGGTGCTCAATGACGTCTACCAGTACCACCTGCCACCGACGCGGCGCATCCCGCCCCTGCTGTGGACGCGAATCCGCAACGAGCTGCCCGGCTTCCTAGTCGAGAAGGAAGCGGACGGTGTCGACGTAGTTTACTGGTACCACCGGCAGTTCTTCCAGGTGTGCGAGAAGCGATACTTCAAAAATCTCAACTTCAAGTCCGGCATCCACTCGAACCTGGCGGACTACTTCCTGGGCAAGTGGGCCGGTGTGCCCAAGCCGTTCGTTTACAGCGAGCTGCAGAAGCAACGCTTCGGCCTTAAAGATGTGAATTCGGAGAGCGATCGCAAGGTGCCGCCCCAGCCGTTGCGCTTCGTCAACGAGGCCGGCAAGACTGTGCGGTACAACCTGCGCAAGCTCAGCGAGCTGCCCTTTCAACTGTTGAAATCCGGCCGGATGGCGGAGCTGGCCAGCGAGTGCCTGTTCAACTACCAGTTCCTGCACGCCAAGCTGAGCGCCTTCCCCTTGCAAGCGCTCCTGTCCGACCTGGACAGTATGATTGCAAAGACCAGCGACCGGAACGCGCGCATCCTGAGCGAGTGCCTCCGACTCTCCGCCAGCATCATCACTAAGGACCCGAATATGCTCGGTCCGCAGATCAGCGGCCGCCTGTTGCCCTATTATGCCATCTTTGAAAAGGTTCGCCATCTCATACACGAGTGCGATCGAGAGGCCCCGGTCCACTGCGCTCTGGTGCCGGCGCACCACTACCTGTACACACCTGGCGGTCCGTTGGAGTACTCGCTTGAGGGCCACCAGTTTGCCTGCTACGGAATGCAGGTGACAAGCGACAGCAAGTACCTTGTGTCCGTGTCAAACCAGTTCATAATCTGGGATCTGCAGACTGGCGAGATCTTCCGCAACATCCCAATCAACGGCCTGCAGGGCATCACCAAAGGCATGCGAATCGACTCGGAGGACCGACGAGCGGTCAGCTTCACCAGCAACAACCAGCTAGTCTTCACCAATCTAGTATCTGGGGAGCACGGCTTCTATAACCTACCGAAGGACTCGGATGTGCGCGGTGTGCTGGTGACCACCGATGTCTGTTTGGCCTTTACCGCTCGGCAGTGGTTTGAGTTCAGCCACGCCGCTGAACTGCTCAGCACTGGCGAGCTGCAGGACTCCGGCGAAGAGATTGTGCACTTCGAATATCGCGGCTCCGATAATTTCTACTTCTGCACAGTCAACACCAAGGTGGCGTCGGAGTATCGCGTCTACTTTAGCCACGACCTGGCGAATAGCATCGAGTACCACACTGGCATGGCCATGGGCAACAGTAGGCAGCACATGTTCCTTCCCAAGCGGGACGAGGCCGGCTCCATGAACTTCACTATTCATCGCTACTCCAGGCGCAAGGATACCGGCAATTACACCTGGGACTCGTCCATAGAGAACAGCGACGAGTTCGTCGGTCTCTCCCTCAGCGATGACGAGACGATTCTGGTAGCCATATGCTCTACTGAGTTCAAAATTTGGCATCTCACTTCGCAAGGCTGTCCGTGCGCCAGGGCTCCGCTGCCCAAAGGCTATCAGAACATACCGAATAAGAATCCAATGCAGAATCTCCTGATCTTCAGTCGCGGAAATGAGTTCATGATCTCCGCCGTCCGCCACCTAGTCATGGCCTACTCGTGCAAGACCGGCACTCTGATGAAGAAGCTGGACGCCCATTTCGGTCGCATTGTCTCCATGACCAATTCCGTGGCACTGAATTGCGTTGTCTCCTCATCCATGGACAAGACCATTAAGGTGTGGAACTTTAACAATATCATGGAGCGCGTGTTCAACATTCACCACATGGAGAAGCCGATAGACTACATCTCCTTGTCGAAGGATGGCTGCACGGCGCTCACGGTGGCTCGCACCTACCTGGGACTGTGGGACGTACAGCGGGCCGTTCTGTTGAAAACTTTTTCGGCTAGTGGAAACGCTGTCATCTTCAAGGCGCTCATCTCTCACGATGCCAGCGTGGCCGTGTCGGCCGACAGCCGGCGCCTCGTCTTCTGGTCCCTGCCGGACGGCGGGTCACTCTTGTCACGCGACTTCGGGCCAGTCGAAGCCCTGGAGATGACGCTGGACGGCTCAAAAGTCCTGGCCGTTAGCATGGAGAAGCGCGCCTCTAAGACGGCTGCAATCTGCTGCTACGCAGTGCCCAGCAGCCAGCTGCTATATGAATTTGAATACTACTTTGTAGACTTTGTGCCGCCAATATTCTCCATCGACAGCATGCAGCTGTTGGTACCCTGCACTGCCAAGGAGAAGTTCATAGTGTCCTATTATAACGCCGCGACTGGCGCATTCGTTGAGAAGACAAAGCCAAAGCTGGAGGGCACCAATGCCGTGAAGCAAATTGTCTCCCTGCCGGACAAGCCGGGCTGGATCGCTTTTATCGATGAGGAGAAAGGCCAGCTCTGGGATTCGCGCAAGAAGCAGTTGGTGCGCTCCGTGCCCGAGTGGCAAGGGCTGCGTACTGCCGACGGCCGCTTCGGCCTGTTCTCACCTCTGGTTGGCGGCGTGAAGCTGATCGACTTGCGGAAGCCGCAGAACTCCAAGTGGGTGCTTCGGCGGCAGACTTCTGACGGAGTGTTTCCCAGCATCACAATATTCACGGAGGGCGACAAGTACATTGCGCACTTTCACAGCGGCAGAAAGACTATCCGGCTAATCCGAGTCGAGGACGCCGCCCTGCTGGCCGACTTCAAAGTGCACGCCGAGATCAAGTCGATGGTCAGCGCCCTTGACGGTCGCGGCATCGCCTGCGGCGGCATCGATGGCTCCCTGACGCTGCTGGCGATCGCTGACCCGTCAGACGCTACCCTGGTGCGGGTGGTCAACGAGCTGCCCAGCCGGCAGGAGGAGGCCGTGTACAAGGAGCGACAAGGACTGGCCGGAGGCGGCGGGGCCGGGGACGAGACCAACCCGTCTCTGGCCGCCGGCATGAAGATCGCGCAGCTGGTGAGCCAGTGGCGAGTCAACCGGGTGGAAAACTCGCGGGCCTGCTGCGTCCAGTAGCTGAACAGCTGAACCGGACTTCAAGGGGTCAACTTTTACTTGAACATGCAAAACCTGATTTTGCGGACTGCAATGGTGCCAATGTGAAATTTGCACTTGGTGACAACTGGCTTCAGCTGTAATGAAAGATTTATTTACTTTGTACTTCATGTTGATTTTTCCGCTCTGCTTGATGGATTGGAAGCAACTTATTATTTTGCTCATCGTTTTTGACCTGCCAACTCCGACTGGCCTGGCCTGCAGACAGGCTCGATTCTATCAATATTTTTTCGATGATACTTCAGCTTTTTGTGACTCTCTGCATTGGCCCTAGCAGACATTGCTTTCGCTTGGTTCAGCAAAATATCATTCTGACCAGTGTTTTCTCATTCAACAATATACTTGATACAGTAAAACTGCTGAAGCTAGGGACGCGGTAAATAGTTTTGATTGAGAATTTTTGGCGAGATTTTTCTGTTTTGGTGCGCCGGCAGAGGGCAGTCGGCCAGTCAGTCAGATTCTGGGTCAAGAAAATTTCATTTTCGGCACAATTCGGCCTAATGGGAAAACGTGTTGGCGGATTTGAGAGCCGCTTGTCGGCGCAGCTACGGGGCAGGTGGAACGGAAAATGTTGAAAATCAAGTCAAACAATCACACATGCTTAAATTGTGCTCTCAAACTTCATACATGTATTTTTCGAAGCCTTATTCGTTTTAAAGGAGAATAAGTTATATTTTGTGAAAAGTTAAGACGAATTACCATCGCAGAAGACAAATGAGCCGCCAATCTGTAAGTTTTTAAACCGTTGAATTTGAGCGCTATTTTACATTCCAGCTCAAAGTCGCCAACGTCGCAGAAAAAAAACATAAAAAGCATAAAATGAGTCCTGCAGAGAGTAGCATAGGAGAAGTCCGAAGCCTGGATGGCAGAGCAACGCAGTGGTAACAGTTTTAGTGTTTCAATGTTTGTAATTGATTACACCTGCACTAATGGGCCAGATGTGCAACCGACAGCTTAGCCGCAGCTATTGCGCGGCGCATCTGAAGGCTGCGTACGGCTGTTCAGTCCAAGGACTGGGGGGTCGCCACACACGCCCTCAATTACCCCAGCTAATGCTGGCACCCATTTTACAGCTGGGTGAACTGAAGCAATGCAAGAGTTAAGCGTCTTGCTCAAGGACACAGATTGTTCCAGTAGATGGAGATTAGAACTCCCGACCTTTCAGTCGTGAGTCCGACGCTCTGACCACTAGGCTACAACCCCCTGGGAATTGAGCACTAAAGTCTATGCCACAACCCCATTCAGCGCTGTGCAAAAAGCAGCAACTTTTTTTGCGAAATCTTTTAAAAAAACACAGCTATATTTTGTGCGTTGCCGATCTCCGGGCATACTTTTCGTGTAGCGACCTTCGACATCTACTTTACTTAAGTCAAGGCTTACGGGGGGATTGCTGAGATGTCAAGGCTTACGGGGGAATTGCTGAGATGTCAAGGCTTACGGGGGAATTGCTGAGATGTCAAGGCTTACGGGGGAATTGCTGAGATGTCAAGGCTCACGGGGGAATTGCTGAGATGTCAAGGCTTACGGGGGAATTGCTGAGATGTCAAGGCTCACGGGGGAATTGCTGAGATGTCAAGGCTCACGGGGGGATTGCTGAGATGTCAAGGCTCACGGGGGGATTGCTGAGATGTCAAGGCTCACGGGGGAATTGGTGAGATGGCACGGCTGAGTGAGAGGTCAGAAGCCACATGCAGTTTATTCAAAAATAATAACTTCTTTCTTTGTTGCTTCCCCAACAGGGGGCGCTGATTGCTATTCAACTAATCTAAAAATGTTATTCATATCTAAAATTTGCGTTGTAGCCCCAAAGCGTTGCTCTGCTAGCCTGGACATTTCTGTTGTATGTCACATGGTGAGTCTTTACCATTTTATTTCAGAAACATACTCGTATTTTATGCTATTTTCTGCTAAACGAAAGTGTTAAGTACCGTTCCTAACTGTTAGTTGCATTGAACGGTGCTTCAAAATTAAAGCTGACTAAAAACAAGCAAATCAAATTAATGCGATCACTGAACAGCCTATAAATTTTTTTCAGGTCGTCTTCCCTTTTTGGGAGCTTTAGAAGGAGGGGGGAAAGGCCGGGATTTTGCACTCTGTTAGAGATTCGCTTTAAATTCCTTCCTACCTACTATTCAGTAGACAATTTCCTGGAGGGGGCTCCCGATTTTTGAGCGTTACCACCGCTTGGTTCCCTGAGGCTCCTTCACTTTTGCCCTGTCAAATGGCTTGTACAGATTTCCTTTCTTCGCTTTTAACACCTTTTGTGTGACATTTTTATGGCTAATTTGATGGTTCAGGACTTCAGGAGCTTCAGGAATTGTGGAAGGTTGGTGACGCAGAGTTGACCAGCTGCTAACACGCAACAGAACAGAACCGATATTGCCTCGCTTGTACGATCCGCGTGACGCAACAGAACAGAACCGATATTGCCTCGCTTGTACGATCCGCGTGACGCAACAGAACAGAACCGATATTGCCTCGCTTGTACGATCCGCGTGACGCAACAGAACAGAACCGATATTGCCTCGCTTGTACGATCCGCGTGACGCAACAGAACAGAACCGATATTGCCTCGCTTGTACGATCCGCGTGACGCAACAGAACAGAACCGATATTGCCTCGCTTGTACGATCCGCGTGACGCAACAGAACAGAACCGATATTGCCTTGCTTGTACGATCCGCGTGACGCAACAGAACAGAACCGATATTGCCTCGCTTGTACGATCCGCGTGACGCAACAGAACAGAACCAATATTGCCTCGCTTGTACGATCCGCGTGTTGGTTTGGCTAAGCCTGCGACTTCATGCTGAAACCTTTTATCCCTTGAGAACAAGGATCCGCAGCAAAACTTCCAGCTCCAAAGAAACAAGCCCCTCAAAAGCAAAGTAGACTAGCTAAGCCTACAGTATCGCTTTATCCTTTATCCCACTCACTGGCAGTTCAGACACTGTGACAGCGAGCAGCGGTGGCAGCAACGCCAGGAAGCTGAACTGCCAGACCGCCTATCCGGCTGCGAAGCTGCTGCCAGCCGCCTCCTGCCAGCCGGTGCCCGACTGGTGCCGCCGCCTTGCCGGTCACGGAGCGCGCAGCTGGCGCCAGTGCCGAGCCCGCTGCGACTCGGGCCGGCTGCAGTTCGGCGATGCAACCTACCGGATCTCCTGGCTGGGCAGCGTCAGTGTAAAAGGAGGAGGAGGAGGAGGAGTGAGGAAAAAGCAGAAGCAGCAGCGCATGACACTGTTCACTTTGGCGAAGCGCGGCTGGGAAGGACGTCGCCTGACCATCTGGCGCGGCCGGGTGTACGCTAGGAAACGCGGCGATCGGTCGTGGAGGATTGTGTACCAGGTAAGAAAGTTGGCCTGATGATGGTGAGAAAGTCAACGTCTCTGTACACCTGTAGCCGGTTTTGTAATTGTCAGTAATCAAGAGACTAGTTTTTATACACTTTCGTGGTAATATTTGATCAGGGGGTTGTAGCCTAGTGGTTAGAGCGTCGGACTCACGACTTGAAGGTCGGGGGTTCGATTCTCTACCCACTCGGAACAATCTGTCCTTGAGCAAGACACTTAACTCTGCATTGCTTCAGTTCACCCAGCTGTAAAATGGGTGCCAGCATTAGCTGGGGTAATTGAGGGTGTGTGTGGCGACCCCCCCCATCAGTCCTTGGACGGAACAGCCGTACGCAGCCTTCAGATGCGCCGCGCAAATAGCTGCGGCTGAGCTGTCGGTTGCACATCTGCCTATCGGGGTAGGTGTAATCAAACATTTTTAAATTATTATATTCGTAAAAAAGTCCAACATTCGAAATGGCCTATTTAAATCTTTAACTGAACTCAACTTTTTGGAATTACAAGCGTACATGTTATGTCCGTTCTGGTCCAACCAGATCGGGAAAGATCTGGTCGCTCTGCCGCTCGGCTCCAAGCCGCCGAAGAACTGTCGCCAGAGACACGCAAAGCCGTCAAGAAAAAGTCAGAAAGCTGTGGCCGCTGGCAGCTCAAGTGGCGGCGGCCAACGGTTGAGCGGCGTACGCACCAGTTGCCATAGAAACGAGTGCACCCTGCGCCTATCCCTGCGCAAGCTGCTGCGACAGGTGCACCGACTGATGCGCCGTTCTAAGCGAGACCAGCGCCACGGCGACGTTGCGCTTCGCTTTGTGTTGGTGGCAAACGGGAAGCGGGTTCGAGTCGGCTCGGCCAAGATGGTATTGATCGGCGGTGGCCGGTCGGACCGTCAGGGCCGCCGGGGCCAGCGGGGAGAAGCCGAAGATCCGGCGGCAGATTATCGGCGCTTCCTTACCAGGCGACGGGAAAAGTACTGGCGTGAGCGGGGCTGGAAGGGCGGCAAGGCGGGCGGCCGCGGAAAATCAAAGCGCAGTGGCCAAAGGTGAGAGAGAGGGGCTGAGAGAGGTGAGAGAGGTGAGAGGGTGAGAGAGTGAGAGGGGTGAGAGGGTGAGAGGGGTGAGAGAATGAGAGAGGTAAGAGGGTGAGGGGTGAGAGGGTGAGAGGTGAGAGGGTGAGGGGTGAGAGGGTGAGAGGGATGAGAGGGTGAGAGGGGTGAGAGGGTGAGAGGGATGAGAGGGTGAGAGGTTGAGAGGGTGAGAGGGTGAGAGGGTGAGAGGGGTGAGAGGGTTAGAGGGGTGAGAGGGTGAGAGGGTGAGAGGGGTTAGAGGGTAAGAGGGGTAAGAGGGGTGAGAGGGGTTAGAGGGTGAGAGGGGTAAGAGGGATAAGAGGGATGAGAGGGGTGAGAGGGGTTTACGACTTTTGACTGCCGTCTGCTAACCCTAACCCTAACCCTAAACCTAGGGGGCCGTGTAGCTCAGAGCTAGACGCGTCTGACACTCGGCACAATTCCGAGTTCGATTCCGTGCGCGGCCATACATTGTATTAAGTTGGGGCCCGGGGGTTGTCGTGCGATTCGAACCCATGAGGGCCAACCCACAAGGCACAGACAGTGTACATGCCTGACGATTAGAAAGTCAGGGCCGCTGTGCACCCTGTGTGAGCGTGTGTACGAGTTGCCGTCAGCGCTGGTTTGCACGACAATGTCGCCAAAGACGTTGCGTCAGGGTGCCCACAACCGAAATGCTAGAAGGTTGAGAAGGTGATTGGATGAGAAGGGGAAGAAGAATAAGCAGGGTGAGAAGGGTGATAGGGGTTAGAGTGCTTATGATCAACCTGCTCACGACTCTCACAATCTTGACTTCACTTGACTTGATTTGATCCCTGATAAGAGTTTGATGAGAAGTTCAGGGGAAGCAGTCTCTACGGCAGCTGGTTTCGCAAAAAAGCACTGTAAAAAGTTGGCAAAGGAGTAATGATGACAGAGTGAAGTCTATTTGTGTGCATTTAGCTTAGCTTCCAGCCTACTAGCGTAACGTTGCAAAATAATAGTAAAAATTAATCAATTTCAGGCGCAACCAGCGCGCGCATAGCAGAGGCAGCAGTCGGCGCCAGCTTAAACGGAGCGGCCAGAAGAAGAAGACAAAGTTGGGTGGCTTCGACGACAAAGACAGGCTAAGGACAATGCTGGAGCTGCTTGGCGGTGCCTGAGCGATTGGACCAGCTTTCGTGGTGTTTGGATTCACTTTAAAGTCATAAACCACGACTTCATTGACAATAGCTCTATACATGGGTAATGGGTAATTGGGTGCTTTTTTGGGTCATTTTTGTGGCTATTCTCCATTGTAGAAAATGGCAATAAAATCGCAAAGCAAAGACTCAAGCAATCTAAAAGTCTATAGAATGACTGTCGCTTCATCTACAATCTTTGTCGCTCTTTGAGAGTTGAGTTCCAGTAGCGACTTTAAGCCGCTTGAACTTGACTCTGAGAGTCCCGGTTCTGGATTTAGTCACTCAAATTTGACTCTTCTGAGAGTCACGGTTCTGGATTTAGTCACTCAAATTTGACTCTGAGAGTCCGGTTCTGGATTTAGTCACTCAAATTTGACTCTGAGAGTCACGGTTCTGGATTTAGTCACTCAAATTTGACTCTGAGAGTCTCGGTTCTGGATTTAGTCACTCAAATTTGACTCTGAGAGTCTCGGTTCTGGATTTAGTCACTCAAATTTGACTCTGAGAGTCTCGGTTCTGGATTTAGCCACTCAAATTTGACTCTGAGAGTCTCGGTTCTGGATTTAGTCACTCAAATTTGACTCTGAGAGTCACGGTTCTGGATTTAGTCACTCAAATTTGACCCTGAGAGTTCCGGTTCTGGATTTAGTCACTCAAATTTGACTCTGAGAGTCCCGGTTCTGGATTTAGTCACTCAAATTTGACTCTGAGAGTCTCGGTTCTGGATTTAGTCACTCAAATTTGACTCTGAGAGTCCCGGTTCTGGATTTAGTCACTCAAATTTGACTCTGAGAGTCCCGGTTCTGGATTTAGTCACTCAAATTTGACTCTGAGAGCTCCAGTTCTGGATTTAGTCACTCAAATTTGACTGAGAGTCCGGTTCTGGATTTAGTCACTCAAATTTGACTCTTCTGAGAGCCCCGGTTCTGGATTTAGTCACTCAAATTTGACCCTGAGAGTTCCGGTTCTGGATTTAGTCACTTAAACCTTAGCGATACTCGTAGATATCAAGTGTCAGAGATATGAAAAGTCAAGATATGAAGTGTCGAGATATGAAGTGTCGGGATATGAAGTGTCAGAGATATGAAGTGTCGAGATAAAGTTCGGAGATATGAAGTGTCGGAGATATCAAGTGTCGGAGATATGAAGTGTCGGAGATATGAAGTGTCGGAGATATGAAGTGTCGGAGATATAAGTGTCGGAGATATGAAGTGTCGGAGATATCAAGTGTGAGATATGAAGTGTCGGAGATATCAAGTGTCGGAGATATCAAGTGTCGGAGATATCAAGTGTCGGAGATATCAAGTGTGAGATATCAAGTGTCGGAGATATCAAGTGTCGGAGATATGAA
>NIVC01001222.1:0-110845 GCA_002269645.1 Macrostomum lignano | reverse complement strand
CTCAAGGTGGGCATGCCGCTGGTTCTGCTGCGGAATCTGAATCCGCCAAGGCTGTGCAACGGCACCCGGCTGATCATCCTGGAGCTGGCGAGAACGTGCTGCGCTGCAAGGTCGCTGCCGGCCAGTTCTCTGGTGATGAAATCTTACTGCCGAGGATTCCGCTGCAGCCCAACAATGCTGACCTGCCAGTCTGCTTCAAGCGGCTGCAGTTCCCAGTTAAGCCGAGCTTTTGCCTGACGATCCACAAGTCACAGGGCCAGTCGCTCGACACCGTGGGCATCGACCTGGCTGTCGGCTGTTTTGCGCACGGCCAGCTGTACACTGCGCTGTCGCGAGCAAAGAATGCGGCCAATGTACGGGTCCGAATCTCTGGAGATAAGACGAGAAATGTCGTGTACCCTGAAGTGCTGACTGTTTGAATGGCCATCTAAAAGGATTGCTCACAATTACTATTAAGACGAAATAGTATGCACACTGTCAATCTCTGGGGTTGGGTGTTGCAGCTGCTCAATCGTGATAAATAAATAAAATGCACACTGTCAACTTACACGCATGTGTAAATACAGAAAAATATATCCTTTCTATCGGATTGTCATTGAATAACAAGTTATCGATGGAAAAGCACAAGTGTGTGTGTGTGTGTGCGTTTGTGCGTGATCTATGATACGCATTCTCGAGCAGAACATCGCAGCTTGTACGTCTATGTTAAAAAAGTACATGTGCCACTTAGGCGTCTATGACGCATACAGGTAAGCCTAAGCGGTTGGGATTAAAGCCCGAAAAATAATTCACGCTTCAAATCAAAGTCAAAACTAAATCTTTCTTCATCTACAGCAGCCACCGCGTGTCAACAATAAAGATAATCTTTCTTCATCTACAGCAGCCACCGCGTGTCAACAATAAAGATAAGTGCATTACTATTTGTCAATTAAATCAATTATAAACTGTGCTAATCAAATTATAATGGAAGGTTCCTGCACAGTGCCCAATCAGCAGAGGCTGAACATCGCTGCGCTGGTGTCCGGCATGATGAAGGGCGCAATAATCGGATTGGTGTCAATGCTAACGGACATCAGAAATTATTCAAACGCAAAGGGAACTGGCCAAGTGTTCTCTTTTAATCTTGCAGACGAAGACAGCGAGATTCGGGTAAGCGTGTTCGGAACAAATTTGAGAACACACCATTACTTGTGCAAAAACGCTACGGCCGTGCGCGTATCTGGTGGTTGGTTGAAAGCCTCAAATTCTATGTACAACTCAACCGACAACGAGCTCGAAATGACTCTGTCAGTGGATAAAGATGGAGTCCTTGTTGCTAGCAACGAAATTGTCCAGCAGCGCAAAGCCCAGTACATAAAAATTGGCGTTCTCTCAACCTTTACACTGAGAAAGTAAGTTAAAGTCGTACTCGTACCATTCATTCTAAGCAACATTCGTTTTGGATGTGATTAACAATTAATGGCAAAATTCTTCAATGGTCATGTAGGAAGGTTGACATTCGAGGCGTCATTTCCAGTACTATGGCGCAAAGGGAAATCCAAACAAAACGAGGAACTACCACTAACTTGGCCAAGGTGACACTAGTCGATGACTCGGCATCGTCTGACTCCTGCACATTCTGGGCCGACAGTGCAAGTCTGGTGAATCACTGGACTGTGGGCGACACCCTAGAGGTTCAAGGAGCCCAAGTGCAAGAATATGGCAATGATATTTCGCTAAATTGTACCAGGGCCAATGTTCGCCAATATCCTGCCAATGACTCTGACTTGACGGAGTGGTTTGAAAGGGCTCAGTCGAGTCAGCAAATCTTTGAGCCAGTCCAAAAGACCCAATCGACTGCGAGACCGCCTGATAACCAGGAAGTTCGGAGGGACACATTTGTGTTCCAGTGCTCTCCTGAAATGTTCGCATCATTCCGCAATGTACAAATAATGCAAGTACGCTGCGGAGACGACGAAATTATTTTTTCGCGAGACAAACGCGGAGGCGACGTGTCACTGGGCCAAATGGAGTCTACTCCAATCGCTGGACCGTCGCATTCTACTATCAATGAGGACGATTAAAAAGAATTGTCATTGATAAAGCAACACAGTCAATCTCTGGTGTTGGGTGTTGCAGCTGCTAAGTTTAATAACAATAAAGTGCACACTGTCAATCTCCGGGGTTGGGTGTTGCAGAAGCAGCAATGTTATTCTGATAATAATTCTGATTGATTGTTGATACTAAAAAAATAATACAATAAACGCTGTATGCATCTGATTCAGTAAAAAATAAGAGAATAATACAAAAAAATAACTATTGTTTTCAAATAAATAATATAATCAATTCATTGCTCTGAACCTGAGCATTGCCTATAATTGTCTATAGCCAACATTCTCCTTCTTACTTTTCGATCCTCTATTCTGTAATGGAGATAGCTTGAGTTCTTTCTTTCTGTGGTGTATTGTAGTGTAATAAATATTAATGACTAAATGAATGAGACCTATGAATAAGAATGAATATAAAAATTGATTTATGAATATTCATATTGAATTATTGAGATATTGAATTATAGATACGGTGAATAAGAGAGATTATTATGAATATTAGTTAATCAATTGCGATAAATAACTGTACTAAATACTCTCCCCGAAGGGGGGTCAACTATTGCTAGTATGTAGCTACTTGTGAATCCAAATAATTTAATTCAGTTGTGTCACACAAACATTGTCTCATTAGTCTAGTAAGCCTTGAGCAATGATTTCGAATTAGTGTTGAAAAATAAGCGTACATAGCGCAATATGGGACTAATGCAGCAGTTGCAGGGGAGGATTTTCACGCAGACGATCGTCTTACGCAGACGATGATGGCGCCCCCTTTTCCTTTGCCCTAATAAAAGAAAGGTCCAGCTCACCGTCCTCAGTTTGCTCAGTATGGCGCCCCTCTCGTGTATTATGCCGCCCAAAACAAGTTTGGTTTTATGCATGCTTTTGTGCGGACAACCCGCACACTTTCGTCTTACGAGATCTCCTCTCATATGGGGGATTTCACTTAATGTACTTAATTTCCAATGAGGGAACCGTACGATGAATTAATCAGGCTACGTTTGTAAAGATATATAAGAAAATCTAGTACAAGCTTACTGTCAATTTTATTTTTTAAATGTTTTTTGAGTGGACTGCGGATCGGACCACGTGCACGGCCCCCTCATTTAATTTCGAAATTCGATATCCGCGATCCCCAAATAAAAATTTAAGCGAACTCACTCTTCGTACGATCCGTACGTACGAATTACGTACGGATCGTACGAAATTGAAGATATAGTTTGGGCGTGCGGCTTCTCTTTAAAAAGTGTACGAATACACTTTTGCGACATCCATTTTTTTACAGCGGTATGATATAAATCGAAAACTGACCTTGCCTTGACTTTTCTAAGGGATCACATAAACGAATCAACGCGGCAATATAAATACAGTTTAGCTCAAGTGCAAGGGATCGAATAACGAAACAGTGCAACAGAGGGGTCGCATAACGAAAGAATGCCAGAAATTCATTGCCATTGTCATTTAAGGGATCTTTTAATAAGTGAATATATGCATTGCCTGCAGATGAATTGCTGACTTACAAAGTTTATTTTTTGTTGGTATTGTTCAAGTAAAAGGATTGTAGGCTAACAAATCAACACAATAATTCAAAAGGAATTTTTACGCAGATTTTTTGGGTGCTGACCAATTTGGCGACGAACAAATTTGGCGACGGAGATTTACAATGGACAAATTTGGAGAAAGCAAAAATAAATTGTTTATAATGCTAGAAATTCCATTTGTACAATGGTATTTGTCAATGCATATAAGTTTTTTTTAATGAGTTTGTTTTATCCATTTTTCACCTTTTAAAAATGGTTTCCAAGAAATGTCGGTTCATGAAATTCCATGCAATTTATTTCGAACAATCCAACACATTTTTTATCTATGGGACTATTGGCTTTAGTATGAAATCAGTGCACTTTCTTCGCAGCGGAGGACAAATTTTAAAATTTTAAACTGCACAAAACAGCACAAAGTGGTCCCTTTAAGCTTAATAATCTTCATTTCACGAGACTTTAGCTAATATTTCATATATGCAATTGCCTAGATTGTCGCCGATTTTGCTTTCGCCGAATTTGTCTGTTGAATAAAATTATTTGTAGCCGAATTTGCATGCATTCAATTTTTTACCTGAATTTTTTTGACACTGTTTGATATCAAATATTTTTAATAGCAGAGTCGGAGACAGTTCACTCTGGCAACAAGGTGCTTTGCTGACTAATGGTAGAAGTGGCAGTGATACTGGTAGGCCTAGTCTGGTAGAGACATTAGCATTTGTGACTATAGTATTAGTGCCTCAGTGCCTGGGATATAAGTGCAGGAGACATTAGCAACTAAAACTTTAGCTGTTGGGACAGATAGTACTAGAGATAATAGCATTGATCCTGGCTTTTTAAGTTATGCCATGGTAAATGCCATTGCCAAGTCTAGTAATTTAACAATTACCTAGCTGGCTATAAATAAAAATGCTAATTTGTTACAGAGTTATACTTATAGCTTTTTAGAAATTCTTAAAAATTACATAGCCATAAAAGGAAAGCATTATTTGCTAGGACTTAATGCGATGACTTTTTAAGTGGCTTATGCAAAATGTGGCGCATGACCAAGATGGCCACACACTAAGATGGCCACAGCTCTGAATGGCTGCTTGGATAGGAATAGGTCTATATATTTCCTCATTTCCTATTGGCTATGATTGGGGTAGGGTATGACCTAGCTTCAAGTCTCGGAGAAAACAGATTTCGTTAGTGAAATTAGACTAAGTAAAACAAAAAACAATTCCCTTTACAGCAGGTATTACTACCTACTAACTAAAGCTAATAGCACTACTAGCACAAGACATTTGATTTTTGTATCATGGATAATAGTTTCAAACCTATTTCAATATACTAAAACTGACGTGTTGTTTGTAGTTTGTATATATTAAAAGTTAGAGGTAGATGGTAAAGGTATTAGTTATGATAGAAGTAAGCAAAAATTAGCTTGCACCTTCAACAAAAACATCACTTCATGATTGCACAACTTAACATATGATCATAAAGATGGACAGTCCTAATCTATTCAAGAATTCAAAGAATAGAATATAACAATTAATAAAACCAAAGGCAAATATAGATTATTTGTTAGGCAATAAGCAGTAGCACCAATGGATAGTAAAAACTTGAGTCTAGTTAGACTACTTATGCTGAAGATTGGGGCATGTGTTAAGGTGCATTGCAAACTAAAGTAGAGAGTTCTAGGTGCATGGTTAGTAATTGGAACAACCTTTTTAATAGTGCAGGTTGAAAATGATTTTAAGGTATCAAACAAGTAATTGACAGTATACATTTTTAATAAAAGACTTGAATTCCACTATATTTTTCTTTACAATCAAAACTGTAAAAACTTTGAAAGAGAAATTGAATAAGTAATTCACATTAAAAAATAAATGATTTTAGAATATCAGTAAATTCAGTTTTTTGTATAAAATTTAGGAATAAATGATAGTAATTCAGGTTTTATGAAGATCAACAAATTTCAGAATACCAGAAAATGATGGTCGTTAGGTAACTTTGCAGGTTTTTTTTAGCATGTTACACTTATCATAAACTAACAAAAATGACTATTAACTTAAATATAGGCTCAGAAAATATTTTAGCAAAAAATTATCAACTTATAAACCTCTTGAAAATTAGTACAACAACTTTTTGTAAAAAAAATGATGGTCGTTTTTAACACTTAAAAAAGGGAAGTCAAACTTTTTGAAATAAAAAATTATGATAGATAGAACTATATTAGATCATAAAATTTTATAATTTCAGTCGTTAGATATAAGAAAGAAAGATTTTTATTATTTATGCACTTGATGCATTATGTTTATTAACTGTTTTTCTTATTGAAAACTAGATTAAACTTTTTATAATGTCCCGCGGGACATTTAAAATCTTGCAAGGGTACCATGATCAAAACAAAATATATATTTCTAGAGGTAGATAAATGTGTATGAAACTACATAAAAATGAAACTATACATAATTATATGCAAAATGAAATATTCACATTTGCAAATAATTTTTAAAAAAATTTCTATACCTTTGATGACCCTATCATGGAATAACCCAGAGTGCCCTTTTGTCTCTTATCTTTTCTCTCATCTCTGCACTCTCGTCTCTAATCTTTTCTCTCTCTCTTATCCCTTGCCCTCTCCTCTCTCATCTATTCTCTCTTATGTCTGCCCTCTTCTCTCTTTTCTCTCTCCTCTCATCTCTTGCCCTCTCTCTTTCATCTATTCTCTCTCATGTCTGCCCTCTTCTCTCATCTTTTCTCTCTTATGTCTGCCCTCTCCTCTCATTTTTTCTCTCTCTCATCTCTGCCCTCTGCTCTCTCCTCTCCTCACCTCTCTCCTCTCCTCTCTCCCCATCTCTATCCTCTCCTTTCTCCTCACCTCTTTGCTCTCATCTTCCTTTTCCCCTTCGTTTTCTTCTCCCTTTCCTCCTTTCTCCTCTGCATTAATCTCCCTTCTCCTCTCTCTCCGCTCGTATTTAATTTCTCCTCTCATCAACTCTCTTCTCCTTTATTCCTTTGCCTCTCCTTTATCCTATGCTTGTATTTCTCTTCTCTATTCCTTACCCTCTCTCCTCACCTCTGGCCCGCTATCATCAGGACTCCTTGCTTCGCTTTGGGGGCCAACAAAGTGGACTAGAAGGGCAGTCATGAGCTGGGTTCTCAATCAAGGTAAAAAGTTTGCCAACCCCTGCACTAAAAGCACCTGGCTTAGTCACATTAGATAAAAACTACATGTATAGTGGAATGGGATTGAGAACAACATGAAGATCTAGTTCTAAAATCTGAAGTCATACTCAAATAAAAACTTGTCTTTCGAAAACATGTATCGGCAAAATCTCTGGTCTCCTGTCTTTCTCTATGTCCCTCAGATCCTTTGAAACTTCTATCTTCTATTTTGTTTCCCCTTTCTCTCTTCTCTATCTCTCTCTCTTCTCTTCTCTTCTTTCCTATCTCCTCTCTCCCATCTTTTCTCATCTTTTATCTTGATGACAAAGTTCAAGCAAATTATAGCAATGGGTGCAGCAACTAAGTAAGTGCAGATTTTTTGGCTTTTTTAACTCGTTTTGATCTGAAATGGCAATAAGGTACGGGTGGCATGGATAGATGACAAAGTTTAAGCAAATAGCAAATTATAGCAAAGGATAGATGACATGAAACAACATGCGCTTTGCTCCTTCCTTTACCTCCTTTGCTGCCTTTCTCTTCTGAGCTGGCCAATCAACTGGATTGCACGTGTGCAAAGCAAGGGCTTCTATGGTTCCTTCAGCATGGCGGACTGCAGAGCCATGACAGTGCAGTGATAAACGCTTAGTGCAGCGATAGTACGTGTTGCCATTTCGCTGCGTTTTTTCATCCATCAGATGGCCAAGGTCTCGTTGGGCATACTGCACTGGAAGGTCTTTTCTGTGACTGCATCCTGCACCTGTAAGAATGTCAAAGGGCTGGGGAGGTGGGCTGCAGGGCGGTGCAAGCTCTGCTGGAGGAATTTGAATGGATTCTTCCAGAGCTGGATCAGGGTCATTGAAATCTAGATACTGGTTAAAAAAAATTTCTGCTTGTGCCAGAATCAAATGCACTGGTTCTGGATTTTCAGCAGGCAGAGGAACAGCCACTGGTCCAGAATTGGGGGCTTGTAAATGTACCACTGCAGCATCTGCAGCTTGAGACACTGCTATGTTGCCTGCATGAGCCCGTCTATTGCATTGATTGCAAAGCCAGAAAAACTCACCAACATTTCTCATTGCAGAATACTAATTGATTGTGACGCGACTATCACATGCACAGTGCTGCCAATTCAAGCATTGAGAATACTCAATTGCTTCTTGTCCATCGCAAACTGGCTGCAGACAGACCACACATGGATATGCGCCTGCCATTTTGTATCTAAATGCTTAGACTGCTGTCAGTGAATGAGACAGATAATTTTGAACAGGGCATGAAATTTACCCAGTTTTTATCCCTTTAAACAAGTAAATTAGTCTCGACCAATAAGAGAAATGGAAAAAAGCTACACCAGATTTTATATGAAGAAGAGATTTGTTTAATGCAAAATATGTTTACACCTCTTAGGGGCCTACTATA
The DNA here is from genome assembly GCA_002269645.1 of Macrostomum lignano. Lineage (NCBI taxonomy): Eukaryota > Metazoa > Platyhelminthes > Macrostomidae > Macrostomum > Macrostomum lignano. The sequence goes on along the minus strand of NIVC01001222.1, from coordinate 102,654 downwards.
AGTAGGAAATTAAGACTCGTAACCATTTTTGTCTTTAGCCCTGCAATATACTAATAAAATTTTGACTGCCTGTCTAACCCCCCATTGCAACCCCACATCTCCCCACCTGAAGCTATCCAATAGTAAACCAGCTGTCATTTTCCGTGACCCCCACCCCAGCTATGGCCATCTTGGTGTGTGGCCATCTTGGTGTGTGGCCATCTTGGTGTTTGGCCATCCTTGTCTTACACCCAAAATGCTTATTATTTATTTGTAGGCTTTTAATAGATCAAAACTATCCTATCTAGCAATGTTTTCTAGTACCAAATTTTCTATTTATATCATTATTTTTTTACTGACTAGTAGGCCTGTCCAAAATCTTGTTTATTATAGGCCTAACTTTAGTTTTCATATATATACTAGGCCTTAGGCCCTAAAAATAGTTTGTTGGTAGGTATAAAATATTTTCTTCAAACTTGCACTATTGAATCAGAAAATTTATACTATAATAATTGGTTTTTATCATATCAACTCTAGTAAGATCAAAAAGTTATTTTTTAGTTTTTTTTCTATTAAATTTGATGAATCTCATTTGCCTACTTACTAAGTAAAAAGATTCTACTTTTAAGTTTCTAAAATAAGATTAGTTTTAAATTTTTCTTAAATCAATCATACATAGGCCTACATATACACATGCGTACATGGTCTATTAGAATTTCCTATAAAAAGCTTTTCCACAGGAGGTTTTCCCATAGCCAGGTTTTACTGCAAGGTTTTTCATATTAGAATTTCAAGTCAAATCCAATTGGGTTTAAAATCTAATCTAGTCTAGTTTATGTCTAGTCTAGCCCAGCCTAGTCTGGAAGCTTAGTAACATAGTTTTCTCTCTTACCAATATATAGGATTACTTCTATAGTCTATAATTAGGTGAGACCAAGTTTTTAAAAATAGTATTTAAAAGGGCAACTAGCCAACCACTTATTTGGCTAAATGCAGATGCATCAATAGTGTAAGAAGACAATGTCAGAAGCTAGCCCTCAAATTAGCTTATAAAGATATATAAAAAGGCTGCCTGGAGCAGAGCCAGATAGATCAGTCAGATTTTCAACTCTGAATCCCAAATAAATGCACTAGGGCCTATTTAGATTGGGAAAATAAAGTTTTTCTCTAATTTAATACCCTTGGCATTAAAACAGATTAAACAGATTTCAACTGTCTTCCTTCCAGATAATTGCAAATCTTTTGGCAAAAATGCAATTAAAATCAGTCAAGAATTGCAAGCTTTAAAGTGCTATGGACAAGCATACAAACCTTAGAGATTTAGTATATTTAGAAGATAAGATTTAGATTTAGATTGTAAAATGTTTATTGTATTGACCTTGAATTCTTGCAATGATTTTTGCCAAAACTTACCATTAATAAAATATAACAGCACCTATTTTTGTAGGTATCATATTTTAGGAGCCATTTCTATGGAAAAGATGACATTTTATCTTCCCAATAAAATCTAGAAGATGATTTTATTAACATTTTTTCCTAAGACAAAATAGCTGATTCTTAAAATAAAAGTTGCCTTTTATATAATTATTAGCAAGTCACGGGAGCCTTACTAAAGTCCCTACTATTGTATCATACATGCGCAACAGTCGGCTAAGTTGGCCAATCTGGCTGACCAATTTGGTGGCCAACCAAGGTTTTTAAGTTGCAAAAAATGCCCACTAGAAGGAATACAGACATAGTACTAATTAGATGATGAGGCATTTAGCTTTAATAGGAAAGTAATAGTTACTCCTGCTGTTTACCCAAAATTGCCCTAATTTGGCTTTAGTTTCTTTTACAGGTAAATTGCATTTTTGGCCAAAAACTATGTTCCATTTTTTGTTAAAACTAAGTTGCATAGCCAACCAAATTTTGGAGGTTATGCATATATATATTGTATTATGTACTCTTAATTAATGTTTATAAATAGATTTTTTTCTTTGGCTCTAAAATTCATTTAGCTAGCCTAGACTAGACTTGTTTTAATTAGCTTTTATCATTTATTATTATGTTTATAATATTAGCATAATATAATAGTATAATAATCTAATTCTTTATTAATATAAAAGCACTAAATAGGCTAGTCTATTTTCTAGCTAGGTAGGATAAAGCAAAGATTCATCTAATTGAAAATATCAATTGACAATTAAAAGTATATGTATCATACAGCTTTATAAATGGCTTTTAATTTTTCATAACATGCATTCTGAATTTTGGCTATAATAGATTTCTAAGCTATTATATATCCTGTCGCCTGTGCATGCACTTTGCATCCTATCTTACAGGGCCTATCAGGTTTCAAGACAATCAGCTTCTAGAAATAGAATATTTGTACAACTATATAAGATACTTTTGTTTTGGAGTCATGTCCCAGCATATGCATGCATAGAAATAGGATAAATATTTGGATCAAATCAAATTGATCCAATTTTTGGTTTGAATTGGAATTGGAAAGTTGACAATCTGAATACTGAATAGTCACTTTGATATAAGGTAAAGATTTGGGACAAATCAAGAATTGAGTATTGGTGTTGTGGCTCACAATTTAAATGAAGAGAAGGAATTAGGGAATTAAGGACTGAGAAGTTTGGTCTCTTGGTTAGCTGCCCCTGTCTCTTGGTTGGATGCCCCTGTCTCTTGGTTAGATGCTCTGTCTCTTGGTTGGATGCCCCTGTCTCTTGGTTAGCTGCCCCTGTCTCTTGGTTAGATGCCCCGGTCTCTTGGTTAGATGCCCCTGTCTCTTGGTTAGATGCCCCTGTCTCTTGGTTAGATGCCCCTGTCTCTTGGTTAGATGCCCATGTCTCTTGGTTAGATGCCCCTGTCTCTTGGTTAGATGCCCCTGTCTCTTGGTTAGATGCCCCTGTCTCTTGGTTAGATGCCCCTGTCTCTTGGTTGGTTCCCCTGTCTCTTGGTTGGCACCCCTGTCTCTTGGTTAGATGCCCCGGTCTCTTGGTTAGATGCCCCTGTCTCTTGGTTAGATGCCCCTGTCTCTTGGTTGGTTCCCCTGTCTCTTGGTTGGTTCCCCTGTCTCTTGGTTGGTTCCCCTGTCTCTTGGTTAGATGCCCATGTCTCTTGGTTAGATGCCCCTGTCTCTTGGTTGGTTCCCCTGTCTCTTGGTTAGATGCCCATGTCTCTTGGTTAGATGCCCCTGTCTCTTGGTTGGTTCCCCTGTCTCTTGGTTGGTTCCCCTGTCTCTTGGTTGGTTCCCCTGTCTCTTGGTTAGATGCCCATGTCTCTTGGTTAGATGCCCCTGTCTCTTGGTTAGATGCCCCTGTCTCTTGGTTGGTTCCCCTGTCTCTTGGTTGGTTCCCCTGTCTCTTGGTTGGTTCCCCTGTCTCTTGGTTAGATGCCCATGTCTCTTGGTTAGATGCCCCTGTCTCTTGGTTAGATGCCCCTGTCTCTTGGTTAGATGCCCCTGTCTCTTGGTTAGATGCCCCTGTCTCTTGGTTGGTTCCCCTGTCTCTTGGTTGGCACCCCTGTCTCTTGGTGGGCGCCCCTGTCTCTTGGTGGGCGCCCCTGTCTCTTGGTTAGATGCCCCTGTCTCTTGGTTAGATGCCCCTGTCTCTTGGTGGGCACCCCTGTCTCTTGGTGGGCACCCCTGTCTCTTGGTGGGCGCCCCTGTCTCTTGGTGGGCACCCCTGTCTCTTGGTGGGCGCCCCTGTCTCTTGGTTGGCGCCCCTGTCTCTTGGTTGGCACCCCTGTATCTTGGTTGACACCCCTGTATCTTGGTTGGCACCCCTGTCTCTTGGTTGGCACCCCTGTATCTTGTTCGGCACCATGTCTCTTGGTTGGCACCCCTGTATCTTGTTCGGCACCATGTCTCTTGGTTTGCCAATTGAACTTTAAATCGAAGTTTAGTTTTAAAAAATTGCTTATTATCTTTGAAATAAGTCCATTGCCAATAAAACTCTTTTTTCGTCAGTAAAATCTTAAAAAAATAGCTCGTATTATAACAATCTTTGCTTATTTGCTGTATTTTGCTAAGGTATGAAGTAAATATCCAGGGTAGGGTTCGCCCTCTCACGCTTGCTGCGCGTGCTGCTAGAGGAGGGCGGGGCGGGGGTGTGCTTGCCTGTGTGGTCAGAATTGAACTATAGCGAGTCTCTAGGGTTTCTAGACTAGTTATAGATAACGGGAGAGGGAGAGAGAGAGAGAGAAAGAGAAGTGGCTCCCGAAGTAGACGAAAGCAAACGTTTGCTTAGCGTTTTGGCCCAAAATATCTATTTTTAGAAGCGGACAGAAAACCTGTGCACTCCAGGAAAGAGAAAATTTCGTATCAAACTTATTCCAATTGGTTCTTGACTTAACGGTCACGCGTAGACCTCGTGTCTTTAAAACTTCACTCGCTATAACAGAAATTGTTTGAAACGAAATTCATGAGCCACTTGCTTTACTAATTGAAAACAGAGGCAGGGAGAGAGTGAGGCAGAGTCTGGTTAACGAAAGACGGCTGTTCAAAGCGTCACCATGTCTCGGGAGGTGAACTGGAGCTACAGGAATCTTGACGAGCTGCCAGAGGAGGTGACCCAGCCCGAAGACATCGGGGTGCTGCTAGCCGATCATAACCGACTGCTGAGCTGTCCATCTTGGCTTGGCAGAGCCACCGCTCTCACCACCCTTGAGCTGAGCCACAACCGGCTCTCGGAACTGCCAGCTAGTATTTGTCGTTGCGTTAATCTTCGAGTTCTAGTTGCTAAGAACAATCTAATTAGCGATTTGCCTAGCGAGTTTAGCCACCTCATTGAACTGCGAGAGCTCAATTTGAATGGCAATTCGTTGAAGAGCCTGCCGCAGCAGATCAGCTCGCTGCCGGCTCTGCAAATGCTGTCATTGGGAGCCAACAGGCTGTGCTACATTCCGCAGCACATTGTCAAGCTGGCTGGCAGCCTAACTTACCTGTATCTGGGCGGAAATCAGCTGAAATGTGTGCCGCAGGTAAATTGCCTTAGCTTTGTTCGTTCACTGCTGTAGACATGTGCAATAATTGGCACCATAGCCAGAATTAACCTATAACTTGGCAACTTTGTACTTTGCACCTGTGTCTGCCACTTGCCTCCACCCAACCCCTTGTTGTGACTTTAGCAGGACTGCAACTTCTAATTCAATGATTTATACCGTTCCTTAAAGCCTTACTTAAACTGTGCTTAAAATATCACTACTGGTATATGATCCAGTGACCTGTTACAGATCCTCAGTTGCTGGGCCATCCAGCCTCCCAAATCCTCAGTTGTTCTGCCAGCCTCCCAAATCCTAAGTTGCTGGGCCACAGCCTCCCAAATCCTCAGTTGCTGGGCCAGCCTCCCAGATTCTAAGTTGCTGGGCCAGCCTCCCAGATCCTCAGTTGCTGGGCCACCAGCCTCCCAGATCCTCAGTTGCTGGGCCACAGCCTCCCAAATCCTCAGTTGCTGGGCCAGCCTCCCAGATTCTAAGTTGCTGGGCCAGCCTCCCAGATCCTCAGTTGCTGGGCCACCAGCCTCCCAGATCCTCAGTTGCTGGGCCACAGCCTCCCAAATCCTCAGTTGCTGGGCCAGCCTTCCAGATTCTAAGTTGCTGGGCCAGCCTCCCAGATCCTCAGTTGCTGGGCCACCAGCCTCCCAGATCCTCAGTTGCTGGGCCACCAGCCTCCCAGATCCTCAGTTGCTGGGCCAGCCTCTCAGATCCTCAGTTGCTGGGCCAGCCTCCCAGATCCTCAGTTGCTGAGTCAGCCTCCCAGATCCTCAGTTGCTGGGCCAGCCTTCCAGATCCTCAGTTGCTCTGCCAGCCTCCCAGATCCTCAGTTGCTGGGCCATCCAGCCTCCCAATCCTCAGTTGCTGGGCCAGCCTCCCAGATCCTCAGTTGCTGGGCCAGCCTCCCAGATCCTCAGTTGCTGGGCCAGCCTTCCAGATCCTCAGTTGCTGGGCCAGCCTCCCAGATCCTCAGTTGCTGGGCCACCAGCCTCCCAAATCCTCAGTTGCTGGGCTAGCCTCCCAGATCCTCAGTTGCTGGGCCATCCAGCCTCCCAGATTCTCAGTTGCTGGGCCAGCCTCCCAGATGAAGCCACCCACGCAAGCTCATCCTGTGCTCAACCCCAATCTCCGCAGGAGCTGGGCCAGCTCGCTCGCCTCACCTGCCTGGCCCTGTGCGACAACCAGCTGTGCCAGCTGCCGTCCTCCCTCGGCCAGCTGTCAGCCCTGGAGTCGCTCTCCTTGCACTGCAACCGACTCACCGCTCTGCCACACGAGATCGTCAGCCTGCCCCGTCTGAGCACCCTGTCTCTGCGCAATAATCCCTTAGTAACCAAGTTCGCCAGAGAGTTCGGCTCAAACTGGTCAGTGCCCAGCCTGTCCGAGCTGTCCGGCCGCTGTGTCCGGTCCGCCCAGCTGCACTACTGCCGCAGATGCCTGCCCGGCAACCTCTGCGATTACCTGGACAGCGCCAGGGAGTGCCTGAACCCGAACTGCAAAGGCGTGTACTTCTCCAGCTGCGTTGAGACCGTTCGATTTGTGGATTTCTGCGGCAAATATCGGGTGCCGTTTCTGCGGTTCATCTGCTCGCCAGACTGTCACTTCAGCAGCAGCGGCAGCTCCGCCAGCAACTCCAGCGACGATTCGGCTAGCGAGGAGGCGTCTGGAGATGACGTGGCTCGGGTTCGGCGGGTGCTGCTCGGTTGAACTCGATATGGTCTTTTTTGAGTCTGTCGGAGACCGATTGACAGGGGGGGTCTGTTTCGATTTAATATTGAAGTTCAGTTTGTCATTTAACTTACTGGGTGGCGATTTTCTAATTCTCTATAGAATTCCATCTTCTAATCTAGAAGATGCCATTTTCAGAATTCTGAATCTAGAAGTTGCCATTTTCAGAATTCTGAATCTAGAAGTTGCCATTTTCAGAATTCTGAATCTAGAAGTTGCCATTTTCTAAATCTTCTAGAAGATGCCATTTTCTAATGTAGAAGGTGCCATTCTCTAAATCTGGAAGATGCCATTCTCTAAATCTGGAAGATGCCATTCTCTAAATCTGGAAGATGTCATTCTCTAAATCTGGAAGATGCCATTCTCTAAATCTAGAAGATGCCATTCTCTAAATCTGGAAGGTGCCATTCTCTAAATCTGGAAGATGCCATTCTCTAAATCTGGAAGATGCCATTCTCTAAATCTGGAAGGTGCCATTCTCTAAATCTGGAAGATGCCATTCTCTAAATCTAGAAGATGCCATTCTCTAAATCTGAAAGGTGCCATTCTCTAAATCTGAAAGGTGCCATTTTCTAAATCTGAAAGGTGCCATTCTCTAAATCTGGAAGGTGCCATTCTCTAAATCTGGAAGATGCCATTCTCTAAATCTGAAAGGTGCCATTCTCTAAATCTGAAAGGTGCCATTTTCTAAATATGAAAGGTGCCATTCTCTAAATCTGGAAGGTGCCATTCTCTAAATCTGGAAGATGCCATTCTCTAAATCTGGAAGATGCCATTCTCTTAATCTGGAAGATGCCATTCTCTAAATATAGAAGATGCCATTTTCTGAATCTAGAAGGTGCCATTTTCTAATTAAGAAGATCGATGCCAGTTTTCAAATTACGCGCTAAACTTTGCCATTGATGAATGATTCAAATTTTACTTCCCAGATGTCAGATTCTTAGAAAGTTCGTTTTTTTCAAAATTACAACAATTAATTCACTGTTTTTTGTTCAGTGTCTGTAACTTTGTTATTATTTTGTCATAAAAGTAACGTTTCTATAATATAATAAATAAGTATTCGTTATTAAATATTATGCTTTATAATTGTCCATAGAATATTACATAAATAATAACTTCTATATTACATAACTGACCAGGGCTTGTATTATGTAAATAATCTTGCAATACTTTATATTCAATATTAGTTTCAAGGTAAAAGGTGCAAATATGAATTAATTAAATAAAATTAATTTTCAGTCTGTCGCTATTGCAGTAATTTTTTGCGCCATCTTGTCATTAGTGGCATGCTTTTGTCACACAGAACCGCCCTGTTCTCTTGTTGTCCCCTGTGACTCACCAGAGTTGGCTGGCTCAGCATCTGTCCTTTTAAAGTGCATACTTATATTGTAGAGTTGCAAATATAAGGTCAGTAACTTTTTGCCTCTATATCATATTAAACGCTTGGCTGTCTTATTTACTTCAGAGTTAAAGCACTGGGTGTCCTAGAATACCTGGGACTGTTGGATTTGTTGATCCCTTTTGTTCCTCTTCAGTAGGGACTGTTTGATCCCTGAGGTTCCTCTTCAGTAATCCTTCAGGTTCCTCTTCAGTAATCCTTCAGGTTCCTCTTCAGTAATCCTTCAGGTTCCTCTTCAGTAATCCTTCAGGTTCCTCTTCAGTAATCCTTCAGGTTCCTCTTCAGTAATCCTTTAGGTTCCTCTTCAGTAATCCTTCAGGTTCCTCTTCAGTAATCCTTCAGGTTCCTCTTCAGTAGGTACTGTTGATCCCTCAGGTTCCTCTTCAATAAGGACTGTTAATCCTTCAGGTTCCTCTTCAGTAAGGACTGTTAATCCTTCAGGTTCCTCTTCAGTAAGGACTGTTAATCTTTCAGGTTCCCCTTCAGTAATCCTTCAGGTTCTCCTTCAGTAATCCTTCAGGTTCTCCTTCAGTAATCCTTCAGGTTCTCCTTCAGTAATCCTTCAGGTTCCCCTGCAGTAATCCTTCAGGTTCCTCTTCAGTAATCCTTCAGGTTCCCCTTCAGTTAAGGACAGACTTAATCCAATGCCCGCAGCAGCCTGCAGGTCGCCCAGACCGACATGTCGGCAGAAGATTCTGAGCCGCCGCCGCCGCCAGCGCCAGCAAGTGCGGCAGGGGCAGCTGTGGATGACTGGCCAGACGAGATTTCGGCCAGAACAGACGAAGTCGACTCTCTGGCCTCGGACGATCCCGGCGGCGCCAACGATCTGACTGTGACACCTGCCGAGCTCATCGATGAACTGCTGACTGCCTGGTGCAATGAGAAACTCTGCCCGGACCTGCTGCCGCAGCGCGACGATCTGGTCGACTGCGTGCGGGATCAGCTGGAGGGCATGGACCGGCAGGTTCGGTTGCCAGGCGGCCGGCCCACTAAGGATCTGGCTGGCTACCTGCACAGGCTGGAGTTGAGCAGGATCAGGTGAGTGAGATTCTCCTGTTTAAGCATTGTCTCTCCAGCTCTGAGTAACATGTACTCAGCAAAATCGAAAATTCGCCATCACAGAAGGTTCCGTCTGTGGTCGCCACTTTTGAGAGTGCAGGTAAAGTCTGTCAATCTTAGCGAGGGTGGGACGGATTAAAGCTACCCCGATTAGTTTTTTTGTATCTTTTATTTCAGAATAGCCCAAAAGAAATTGCTCACTGGCGCAATAGAGTGGCCACTTTTCAATGTTGCTGAGTATATGCCTGACTCAAGAACTGCTCAAGTAGAAGGACAATAAAATACGTTTCTTAGAAAGTTTAAAATGGGCGGGTTTTATGGGGTTTTCTTGCTCTTGCAAGAATCAGGAGGCAGACCCTATGCTCAGCTTTATCATTCTTGAGTGTATTTATTTAATTTGGTAATTAACGTAGTTTCCAGTCCATCTACTTTAGTAGTCCTTGCCCTATCCCCATTTCCCCAGGTACGTGACCACCGACCTGCTGCGCACGCGGCTGGCCAAGATCCAGTCCTATGCGGAGTCCATGACGGTCGGCCCAAACGGCGGCCGCTGGGCCGGCCGACTCAGCAAGCCGGAGGCGGACTTTGCCAAGACTTACGTGACCTCAATGCACCGGCACTTCGACAGTCTGGTGCTGAACAAGGTGCCGCAATTCCTGCGCCATCGGCCAACAGAGCTGGAGGCGCCGCGGCCAAACCTGGACGCTTTCGTGTTTTTCCGGGTGCGCCGACCGACGACGACCGCGGCGACGACGTCGCAGGACGACAACGGCGCGGATGGGTCGGCGTCAGCCACGACTGCGGTGGCTTCGGTGAAACCCGCAGCCGAAGCCGCCGAAGTGGAGCTCCGGCCGGGTGAGCAGCACCTGATGCAGTTCGCTCCGGTTGAGCAGCTTCTCATTGATGACAAAATTCTGTTAATCTAATACGAAAAAAATGTGCATTTTTTCTTTTCAAAACTCGAATTTGCGTGCTATTTTCTTCTCGCCTACTTGCAGTAGCTTTTCTGCGTGTGTTGGTTTATTTCCCCTCTATTTTCGCCGCGTTTTATTTTCTGTTGTCTCGTTGAAGTTGCATTTTCTCTGCAAAGACTAAACTGATTTAAAACAATTGTTTTAATAAATAAATAAATGGGTGCAATCTCTGTTCTTCAATTAAAACAATATGGCGTAAAAGTCTTATTTTTCTTGACACATGCGCATACCGGAACTGAAAGCATTCTCGTCGCATCCGGTTTGGCGCCATAGTTTACATGTAGCATCCGGTTTGGCGCCATAGTTTACATGTAGCATCCGGTTTGGCGCCATAGTTTACATGAAGCATCCGGTTTGGCGCCATAGTTTACCTGTTGCATCCGGTTTGGCGCCATAGTTTACATGTAGCATCCGGTTTGGCGCCATCTTTTACATGAAGCATCCGGTTTGGCGCCAAACAAGTTTACATGTAGCATCCGGTCTGGCGCCATCTTTTACATGTCGAATCCATTTTGGCGCCATAGTTTACATTGCTTCCGGTTTGGCGCCATAGTTTACATGTAGCATCCGGTTTGGCGCCATAGTTTACATGTAGCATCCGGTTTGGCGCCATAGTTTACCTGTCGCATCCGGTTTGGCGCCATAGTTTACCTGTCGCATCCGGTTTGGCGCCATAGTTTACCTGTCGCATCCGGTTTGGCGCCATAGTTTACATGTAGCATCCGGTTTGGCGCCATAGTTTACCTGTCGCATCCGGTTTGGCGCCATAGTTTACATGTAGCATCCGGTTTGGCGCCATAGTTTACATGTAGCATCCGGTTTGGCGCCATATAGTTTACATGTGTTACATGTAGGCACTCATCTTAGCGCCGCAGGCACTCATCTTAGCGCCGCAGGCACTCATCTTAGCGCCGCAGATACTCATTTTAGCGCCATAGGCACTCATTTTAGCGCCGCAGGCACTCATTTTAGCGCCGCAGGCACTCATTTAGCGCCACAGGCACTCATTTTAGCGCCACAGGCACTCATTTTGGCGCCGCAGGCACTCATTTTGGCGCCGCAGGCACTCATCTTAGCGCCGCAGGCACTCATCTTAGCGCCGCAGGCACTCATTTTAGCGCCACAGGCACTATTTTACTTTTACATGTAAGATCCATTTTGGCGCCATAGTTCACACAGCTTCCGGTTTGGCGCCATAGTTTACATGTAGCATCCGGTTTGGCGCCATAGTTTACTTGAAGCATCCGGTTTGGCGCCATAGTTTACTTGAAGCATCCGGTTTGGCGCCATAGTTTACATGTAGCATTCGGTTTGGCGCCATCTTTTACATGTCGAATCCATTTTTGCGCCATAGTTTACGTAGCATCTGGTTTGGCGCCATAGTTTACTTTATTTTGCTTTCACTCGGCCAGTTAAAGCAAGCTAAAAATAGTAGTGGTCGCACCTCGCTCGGACACAACGCCAGATGCAGAACGCCAGCAGAGCGACAAGGCAGACCGCGAAGCCAACGACTCCGACAAAAACGCCTGTCAATGATCCCTTTGGTTCGGCCCGTGGCTTGCACTCGAACTCATCAACGTCCGCAAACTGAGTGTCCGGGTTGCACTTGGCGACGCAGACCGAGCCATCGAAGAAAGTTCCATTCGGGCAGGCGGTGCAGGCGTTCGGTCTGTCGCACGTGGCGCACGAATCGTGACACCTGTTGCACAAGCCTCTCATGGAGGGACTGCCCGGCTTCGCGAAAAACCATCCGGGACTCGATTTGCAAGACTCCAGGCAAGTTAGGCCAGCCTTGACGGAGCGACAACGGACGCAGTTGGTTGGGCCGGGGCCCCAGCAAGCCGAACCGAGGCTCGCACTGGGGATCGCAGCTGGCCGGCTTGAAAGGGACAAACTGACGACCTCAACCGGAGATCAGTCAAGCTTTCGCGACTGCGAAACCTGCAGTTTGAAGCATTAGAGGATCCGAGTAGAATTACCGATTGCGTAAACGCCTCTTGTTTGGGTAAAAATCCGGTGCAAAGACTGACATTGAGCCCACTGGGGATGAGCTTGGAATCCAATTATGTATTTTCTTATGTAGCGAAGGGACGCCAGTCCGAAATATTTAATCCATGACGAGCTCACGCCAAGTTCGCACTCGCTGGAGTTGTCTGACGCCACGCACGCTCCATCTGCGTCCGGTTTTCGCCCCGACCCGATGTGCACTTTTTAACGCACGAACCGTCCTCCATGAAGTAGGACGCAAGGCATTTATTGACGCACAGTGGCCCGTGCGGCAACATCTTCCCTTCAACTAGCGACCTGTTCTGCGCCGCTCCAGGGTGGTAAGGATTTTCTAGATCACATTTTTGCACCGCTCCCCGCCTTGAGAGTCGATGAAGCATCTCTGGAAGCATCTCGCATTCGCGAGTGCGTCGAGTTGTCTGCACCGACTGCGAGGCTGGCAGTGTCGGAGTTCGGGTCCTCAGCAATTTGCTGACCGTCTTCAGGCCACTCTGTGCAGGTGCAGGCGTTGTCCAAGTCTCTGCATTGGCCTATCCTCGACACAACTGGAGCCATCAGATAGGCGAAGAGTTCCGAGAGGCTGACGTGACGCTCGATGTAGCAGGAGGCGACATCGAGTAGTGCGACTCCGCCACCAGGGGCGTCGCCATGGATTTTATGGTGGGGGACAGAGCCAAGAATTCAACATTTTAGAATCCTACATCCTACTCATTTTAGCGCCGCAGGCACTCATCTTAGCGCCGCAGGCACTCATTTTAGCGCCGCAGGCACTCATTTTAGCGCCGCAGGCACTCATTTTAGCGCCGCAGGCACTCATTTTAGCGCCGCAGGCACTCATTTTAGCGCCGCAGGCACTCATTTTAGCGCCGCAGGCACTCATTTTAGCGCCATAGGCACTCATTTAGCGCCATAGGCACTCATTTTAGCGCCATAGGCACTCATTTAGCGCCAAAAGCACTCATTTTGGCGCCGCAGGCACTCATTTTAGCGCCGCAGGCACTCATTTTAGCGCCGCAAGCACAATTTTAGCGCCGCAGGCACTCATTTTAGCGCCGCAGGCACTCATCTTAGCGCCGCAGGCACTCATTTTAGCGCCGCAGGCACTCATCTTAGCGCCATAGGCACTCATTTAGCGCCATAGGCACTCATTTAGCGCCATAGGCACTCATTTTAGCGCCATAGGCACTCATTTAGCGCCAAAAGCACTCATTTTGGCGCCGCAGGCACTCATTTTAGCGCCGCAGGCACTCATTTTAGCGCCGCAAGCACAATTTTAGCGCCGCAGGCACTCATTTTAGCGCCGCAGGCACTCATCTTAGCGCCGCAGGCATTCATTTTAGCGCCGCAGGCACTCATTTTAGCGCCGCAGGCACTCATTTTAGCGCCGCAGGCACTCATTTTAGCGCCGCAGGCACTCATTTTAGCGCCGCAGGCACTCATCTTAGCGCCGCAGGCACTCATTTTAGCGCCGCAGGCACTCATTTTAGCGCCGCAGGCACTCATTTTAGCGCCATAGGCACTCATTAAGCGCCATAGGCACTCATTTTAGCGCCATAGGCACTCATTTAGCGCCAAAAGCACTCATTTTAGCGCCAAAGGCACTCATTTTAGCGCCGCAGGCACTCATTTTAGCGCCGCAGGCACTCATTTTAGCGCCACAGGCACTCATTTTAGCGCCACAGGCACTATGTTTTGTCGCCATGCAGCAAAATTATTGATTTCCACAACGGGCCACAAGGTGCAGGGGTGGGGGGACAAAGCACTGGCATGTCCCCCCCCCCAGATCTTTTACTGGGGGGAGCATGTCCCCCCCCCGTTGGCGATGCCCCTGTCCGCCACCGATGTAGCGAAGATTGGGAAAGGCGATGTGTAAGGCGTCTGCAGGACGCAGTTCGGGTGGAAGGCGAGCACGAGGCTCGAGTTGCCGCATCCGGTACCGCGGATCACTTGCAGACTTTCGAATTCTTGCGGTGAGGAGAAGCACGAGTCGATCAGCAATTCACGCAGCCCGTGACTTCCTTGATGGTCCTCAGGAAGCTGAAGTCCAGCACTTCGCCTTGTTCTTCAAAGTGCTTCTGTTCTATTAGCATCAAATGGATGTCGCCGATGACAATCTGGCAGCCGGACAGTCGACTGCGCAGGTTCCTGAGCTTTTGAACAACAGAATCGTGAGCGGTCTGTTCCTTGTCTGGTCTGAATCGTGAGCGTATTCGTTTGCGGCAGCGGCTTCGCTGGAGATAGCAGAGCTCAATGGCAGCAGAGCGCCACCCAGCACACCAGCATCTCTCTGTCTGGACTAGATTCCACAACTATGGTAAGTATCTAAGTTGTCTAAGTGGCAACAGAATGCGGCTATTAAGGAGCGACAATCCAGGCCTAAGATTTTGGTCTGTGAACAGTTAGACTGAAGCGTATCCTTGCACTGAGAGTAATTCTGAGGTACATCTGCACCTGCTTATTAATTAGTTGTCTTCGCTAAACTGTACGCAAAATGCGCCGTACCCTGCAATCTTCATACTTGGAATCAGATAAGTGCGATTGTTTCACACGAGAAAAATTTATAATTCGTTGTGCTTTACAGTATAAACAGTTTGACTTCAAATGCGCCGAGAGTGAGAGGGTATAGCTGAACGCAAAACTAAATCTCTAACGTGAAAGAACTGTGTGTGTCTCCATGACCCATCACCCCACACTGGGATGATTGAGTCATTGCTCTCTATCACCCCCACACTGAGATGATTGAGTCATTGCTCTCTATCATCCCCACACTGAGATGATTGAGTCATTGCTCTCCATCACCCCCACACTGGGATGATTGAGTCATTGCTCTCTATCACCCCCCACACTGAGATGATTGAGTCATTGCTCTCCATCACCCCCCACACTGAGATGATTGGGTCATTGCTCTCCATCACCCCCACACTGAGATGATTGAGTCATTGCTCTCCGTCACCCCACACTGAGATGATTGAGTCATTGCTCTCCATCACCCCACACTGAGATGATTGAGTCATTGCTCTCCATCACCCCCACACTGAGATGATTGAGTCATGCTTTCCATCACCTCACACTGAGATGATTGAGCCATTGCTCTCCATCACCCCACACCGGGATGATTGAGTCATGCTCTCCATCACCCCCACACTGAGATGATTGAGTCATTGCTCTCCATCACCCCACACCGGGATGATTGAGTCATTGCTCTCCGTCACCCCACACTGAGATGATTGAGTCATTGCTCTCCATCACCCCCACACTGGGATGATTGAGTCATTGCTCTCTATCACCCCCCACACTGAGATGATTGAGTCATTGCTCTCCATCACCCCCCACACTGAGATGATTGGGTCATTGCTCTCTATCACCCCACACTGAGATGATTGAGTCATTGCTCTCCATCACCCCCCACACTGAGATGATTGGGTCATTGCTCTCCATCACCCCCACACTGAGATGATTGAGTCATTGCTCTCCGTCACCCCACACTGAGATGATTGAGTCATTGCTCTCCATCACCCCACACTGAGATGATTGAGTCATTGCTCTCCATCACCCCCACACTGAGATGATTGAGTCATGCTTTCCATCACCCCACACTGAGATGATTGAGCCATTGCTCACCATCACCCCACACCGGGATGATTGAGTCATGCTCTCCATCACCCCCACACTGAGATGATTGAGTCATTGCTCTCCATCACCCCACACCGGGATGATTGAGTCATTGCTCTCCATTACCCCCACACTGGGATGATTGAGTCATTGCTCTCCATCACCCCCACACTGGGATGATTGAGTCATTGCTCTCCATCACCCCCACACGGAGATGATTGAGTCATGCTCTCCATAACTCCTAAAGTAAGATGACAACAGGTTCTTGCCATTTGGGAGTTTAAAAAGCAAGTTTTTATGCCGATTATCCCAACTTGCAATTTACCCAATCTTCGAACTTTCATGAGAAAAAAGTAGAAATTGACGTTTGTAATAGCATCATTTAGTAATTAATTGGAAGGCAAAATTCAGATTTGTTTTGTTGAAAACCCTGACTTTAGTTTATTAATTCGAGATAATACGTTCATTAATACGTTTCTCTGTCAACTCGTAGGTTGGAAATATTTTCATTCAGTGGAAACTACATCAGACTCACTTTAAAGTTAGGCTTTTGAAAAAATATTGAAATTTAATAATAAAATGCCGTAAGTTCATAAGCACCTAATGCTGGGGTGTATAAGAAAATGCAAATATATAAGTCGCGTTAAAAAATAAACCAATTTTAATAAACAGCCGCATGGACTGCAGACAGCGGAGATCGCAGACAGTAATAAATCTAATGAGCAATTGCATAGCTTCAGATAATTAAACTGTCACATATGACACTGACTGAATTCCCCTCAAGAAGAAACTGACTAAATAACCCTCAATAAGAAACTGACTAGATTCCCCTCAATAAGAAACTGACTAGATTCCCCTCAATAAGAAACTGACTAGATTCCCCTCAATAAGAAACTGACTAAATTCCCCTCAATATAACAAACTGACTAAATTCCTCTCAATAACAAATTGACTAAATTCCCCTCAATATAACAAACTGACTAAATTCCCCTCAATATAACAAACTGACTAAATTCCTCTCAATATAACAAACTGACTAAATTCCCCTCAATATAACAAACTGACTAAATTCCCCTCAATATAACAAACTGACTAAATTCCCCTCAATATAACAAACTGACTAAATTCCCCTCAATATAACAAACTGACTAAATTCCCCTCATTACAACAAACTGACTGAATTCCCCTCAATATAACAAACTGACTAAACTCCCCTCATTACAACAAACTGACTGAATTCCCCTCAATATAACAAACTGACTTAATTTCCCTCATTATCAAAAGCGACTCCAGGCAATCAAAGCCCCCACAATCAGTCGGCCAGTCTCGGCAATTGCTGTTCGGCCGGCGGTTTCGGCGTCTGTTTCAGCTCGCCCAGCCCGAGCTGCACATCCTGAGGCGAGCAATTGATGATGACCCGGCCGGCCAGGCCCCGGTGCCCGCCGTCCCACAGCAGCAGCCGCATGGCGTGCAGACAGCCGAGACAGACGCAAAGCGCCGGCCAACTGGGCGCCTCCAGGCCCTCCGATCTGGCGATGTTGAGCACTGAGCGCCAGACCCGGCCAACCGGGTTCTCGTCTCGGCCGGACTCGAGTCGCTGGGACAGGCAGGCCCGCAGGGTGAGCCGTTCGTACTCGCTAAGCTGGTTGGCCACAGCTGTGATCACCGGCCCGGCGAACATCTCG
The DNA here is from genome assembly GCA_002269645.1 of Macrostomum lignano. Taxonomy (NCBI): domain Eukaryota; kingdom Metazoa; phylum Platyhelminthes; family Macrostomidae; genus Macrostomum; species Macrostomum lignano. The sequence goes on along the minus strand of NIVC01001222.1, from coordinate 85,228 downwards.
GCGATGGCCGCGTTCACGTGTTTCATGCCCACCTGCAGATTCATCCGCTGCATCTGCTGCGGCCCGAACTCCTGTTCGGCCAGGTCACAGCTGCGGCTGCACAGGTCCAGGGCGCGTCTGGGGGAATGGGGAAGGAGGGTTCCGAGCTGACTGACCCATCTGATTGACCCATTCAAGCTTGACCCACCTGGCTGACCCATGCTAGCTTGACCCACCTGGCTGACCCATGCTAGCTTGACCCATTCCACCTGGCTGACTCATGCCAGCTTGACCCACCTGGCTGAACCATTCAAGCTTGACCTGACCCATGCTAGCCTGACCCACTTGGCTGACCCATGCTAGCTTGACCCACCTGGCTGACCGATGCTAGCTTGACCCACCTGGCTGACCCATGCTAGCTTGACCCATTCAAGCTTGGCCCACCTGGCTGACCCATGCCAGCTTGACCCACCTGGCTGAACCATTCAAGCTTGACCTGACCCATGCTAGCCTGACTCACCTGGCTGACCGATGCTAGCTTGACTCACCTGGCTGACCCATGCTAGCTTGACCCACCTGGCTGACCGATGCTAGCTTGACCCACCTGGCTGACCCATGCTAGCTTGACCCATTCAAGCTTGACCCACCTGGCTGACCCATGCTAGCTTGACCCACCTGGCTGACCGATGCTAGCTTGCCCCACCTGGCTGACCCATGCTAGCTTGATCCACCTGGCTGACCGATGCTAGCTTGACCCACCTGGCTGACCCATGCTAGCTTGATCCACCTGGCTGACCGATGCTAGCTTGACCCATTCAAGCTTGACTTACTTGGCTAATCCACGCTAGCTTGACCCATTCAAGCTTGACCCACCTGGCTGACCCATGCTAGCTTGGCCGAGGCTGACCCACTCACCTGGCGTCCCCGCTAACAGCAGCCACCTTTCTGGCTGCCATTTCAACCGCCTTATCCTCAAAGATGTGCAGCTTGGAGATGCGGGAGCGCACAATCTCCATCAGCTGGTCGTGGCTGTAGGCCTGGAACACCAGACGGCTCAGGCCCAGCCGGGAGGCCACCCGGTGCACAAGGACCCGCTCGGGCAAGTCCATGGTGTTGGCGATGGCCAGCACGATGAGGCGCGAGTTGGGATTCTGCGGCCATTCGAACAGATTGTAGAGCACGTCCTGGCGCCGGTTGCACAGCATGTCCAGCTCGTCAACCAGCAGCACGCAGGGACGCCCTCTGGCGCTGTTGAACTCCGACTTGAGCCGGCGGAGGGCTGCCTGCCAGGGGGCGCGGACCTGTCGGGATGGGATAAACGGGTGGGATCTGAGATGGGGATTCGTGTGGGATCTGAGATGGGGATTCGTGTGGGATCTGAGATAAGGATTCGTGTGGGATCTGAGATGGGGATTCGTATGGGATCTGAGATGGGGATTCGTGTGGGATCTGAGGTAAGGATTCGTGTGGGATCTGAGATGGGGATTCGTGTGGGATCTGAGATGGGGATTCGTGTGGGATCTGAGATGGGGATTCGTGTGGGATCTGAGATGGGATTGGTGTGGGATCTGAGATGGGGATTGGTGTGGGATCTGAGATGGGAAATCGGGTGGGATCTTAAATGAAGATTCGGGTTAGATCTGAGATGGACAATTGGGTAGGATTTTAGAGCAGGATTTGGGTGGGATTTCAAATGGGAAATCGGGTGGGATTTCCAATGGGAAATCGGTGGGATTTCAAATGGGATTCGGGTAGGATCAGAGATGAGAATTGGGATGACAGTGGGATCTGAGATGGGAATTGGCATGGCAGTGGGATCAGAGATGGGAATTAGGGATGGCAGTGGGATCTGAGCACAAACCTTATGCAGCTGTCGCACAATGGCAGAGTACACCCGCTTAGGCTCGGTAACCTTCATCCCGTTGACTAACACGGTGTCAAATGGAGGCAGATCGGGCATGTCGGCAACTTGGCGCAGGACCTCCATGACGGTGGCCGTCTTTCCGGTGCCGGGCACGCCGCTGATGAACAGGCAGCCGCCGCAGCCGCCCTCCTGACGCAGGCGGCTCTCAACGAAGCTGAACACCGCTTGGAATTCGTCATGTCGGCAGGGCAAAATTCTTGGCGCCTCGCGCGCTTGTAGGCGTTGGCGCGCCTCGTCGATTGGCGCCGTTGATCGACGATTTCCAGCGCCGCGCCGGTTCGGCAAGCGAATGTCCGAGTCACGGAGCAGCGGCGAAGCCGGCAGGGGCGACGCGCGCGACATCCGACGGCCGGCCTGCGGGGGCGGAGAAGAGGGGCGGATTGGTTTGAAGAAGGGGCGGATTAGTCTGAAAATGGGGCGGATTAGTCTGAGGAAGGCGGATGAGTCCGAGGAAGAGGTGGATTAGTCTAAAAAAGGGGCAGGTTAGCCTGAACGAAGGGCTGATTAGTTAGAGGAAGGGGCGGATTAGTCTGAGGAAGGGGCGGATTGGCCTGAAGGAGGGAGCGGATTGGCCTTGAGGGGGCGGATCGGGTCTCACCTCACGCGATTTGCCGCAGGGCGAGCCGTCACGAGCCAGCAGGTCGCCAGCCAAGGTGACGTCGGCCATCGAGTCGACGCTCGCCACGTCGTCCTCGAGGTCGTCCAGGTCTTCCTCGCCGTCGATGTCATCATCTGTCTCGTCGCTGTCCTCCGAGTCGTCGCTGCCCTCGTCGACATCTTCATCGTCATCCTCATCTGAGGACTCTGACGGCTCGAAGTCTTCGTCGACATCAGGATCGTCGTCAAGGTCGGTGGCGGCTTGGTGCAGCGGACGCGGCGAAGTCGGCTGTTCCGCGTAGAAGCCGGGAGTTTTTCGTGCGACGCTCCGACGAGGCGTGTCGGAAGCTCCGACTGTCGACTTGGGCGGCATGGGCGGCACCGGCGGCGGTGTCAGTTCAGGCGACGGCGGCAACGGGCACTTCAACGGCGGAGGCTTTCGAGGCGTTCTCTGCTGCGAGCGTCTGCCATTCGGGTTCAGGCTCAAGCGGTTGAAGTCGTGCGACAGAATGTGGCTGATCTGCGGGAGCGATGACCGGGCCATGACCCAATTGAGGAATCCAGGTCATGACCCTTATGAGAAATCCAGGTCATGACCCTTATGAGAAATCCAGGTCATGACCCCAATCTCAATGAAGAATCCAGGTCATGACCCCAATCCCACTGAGGAATCTAGGTCATCACCCAAAAGAGAATCTAGGTGATGCCCCTAATGAGGAATCCAGGTCATGACCCCAAAGAATCTAGGTCATGACCCAAAGAAGAATCTAGGTCATGACGCAAAAGAGAATCTAGGTGATGACCCCAATGAGGAATCCAGGTCATGAGCCTAAAGAAGAATCTAGGTCATGACACTAAAGAATCTAGGTCATGACCCCAAAGAAGAATCGAGTTATCCAGGTCATGACCCCGATGAGGACCCAGGTCATGACCCCGATGAGGACTCAGGTCATGACCCCGATGAGGACCCAGGTCATGACCCCGATGAGGACCCAGGTCATGACCCAAGCAATCCCAGCATTGACTATTTAAAAAGCATATCTCACCGAAATGGAGGCATTGGCAGCAGACATTCGAGTACTTCGGCGACACGGCTGTTTAGCAGGTGTGCCAGAGGCGCTGATGCTCTCATCGAGATTCGGCTGATTCTGCAGGTTGGAAGGCTGCAGAACGGAGGTCTGCGGCTTCGGCGCGCTGACACTGCGGCGTACAGACAGACGGCGCTGCTGGCCTCTTGGCGGCGGTGGCGGCGGGTCCATGAGCTCTGGTGCTGGCATTGGAAATCACAGGTACAAGATTGGAAATCACAGGTGAGAGATTGGAAATCACAGGTGAGAGATTGGAAATCACAGGTGAGAGATTGGAAATCACAGGTGAGAGATTGGAAATCACAGGTGAGAGATTGGAAATCACAGGTGAGATTGGAAATCACAGGTGAGAGATTGAAAATCACAGGTGAGAGATTGGAAATCACAGGTGAGATTGGAAATCACAGGTGAGATTTGAAACCACAGGTGAGGTTGGAAATCATAGGTGAGATTTGAAACCACAGCTGAGATTAGAAATCACAGGTGAGAGATTAAAAATCTAAAAAAAAGACAAAACAAAATAACGAAAGACAAAGACAGTTTCCAATAACAAAGAATACTTCAACTATATTTAAAAAGCTACAGGTTAGAGATAGGCTCTGAATGAGAGATTGTAAGCAGCACACAGGAAAATAGTGAGTAAAGTACTCAACTAAAATGCAGGTGACTTATGCAATGTATAATCACTGCACTGAAAATTGCACTTGCAATTGGAGCAGACGTCTTATTTTTTATTATACTACTGTCCGTTTAGCTAGTTACAAGTAGTATCTAGCAACAGGGATAAAAATAAATAATCCATGAAATTAAATTCGTTTCCATGGTTATTACAAAGCTAACTGACAAGAAGAGGTTGACAAGGTAAGTTTTAGTCAAGCAGTTCAGCACCAAAAACTCGATTAATTTTGCGCATGTTTTTGTTTAGCTTGCAGGCGGCAATGCAGCAAGCAGATCCGACTTGAGAGTTTGCTGCAATAAGAATATTTGTGTGGAAAATTAGTCGATAGAAGAAAATACTAAGGCGTATTTTTGCTGCGTCTGAACAAAGCAACGCAGACATGTGACGACTTTTTATTGCGTACATTCTCAGAAAAAGAGTCAAGTCGCCAGCTCTCCAGACCGTCGAGATATTCAACGATTCTGCCACCAGGTGACTATGGACACCATGTTGTGAATTTCTCCAGTTTCGCTGATCAAGCCTCGACAGTGGGCAATCATCAACTGCCAGACATCCTCAACTTGTCTCTCAAGCATTGCGTCATCACCTCGACGCCGTCAGGACCTTCAACAGATGCCACCAGGTGACTATGGACACCCTGTTGTGAATTTCTCCAGTTTCGCTGATCAAGCCTCGACAGTGGGCAATCATCAACTGCCAGACATCCTCAACTTGTCTCTCAAGCATTGCGTCATCACCTCGACGCCGTCAGGACCTTCAACAGATGCCACCAGGTGACTATGGACACCCTGTTGTGAATTTCTCCAGTTTCGCTGATCAAGCCTCGACAGTGGGCAATCATCAACTGCCAGACATCCTCAACTTGTCTCTCAAGCATTCCGTCATCACCTCGACGCCATCAGGACCTTCAACAGATGCCACCAGGTGACTATGGACACCCTGTTGTGAATTTCTCCAGTTTCGCTGATCAAGCCTCGACAGTGGGCAATCATCAACTGCCAGACATCCTCAACTTGTCTCTCAAGCATTCCGTCATCACCTCGACGCCGTCAGGACCTTCAACAGATGCCACCAGGTGACTATGGACGCCCTGTTGTGAATTTCTCCAGTTTCGCTGATCAAGCCTCGACAGTGGGCAATCATCAACTGCCAGACATCCTCAACTTGTCTCTCAAGCATTCCGTCATCACCCCGACGCCGTCAGGACCTTCAACAGATGGCACCGGGGAACTGGCACCGGGATGGCTCTCGACTGTACGGCCGGAGCTGGCGACTTGATTTTTATTTTGTTATTCTTTAATTTTACGTGCCTGCGTTGCTCCGGTTCGACGCAGCAAATGATGTCATGTCAGAAGGAATTTCCCTAAGTAGTTGTAATGTTAAACTATGCTCATTATAATAAATAATTAGCATAGAAAACTTACAAAAGCGGCGTCCTGAATGCTCCCACCGAAGCCTTCCTTGACGAGCTGATCGGCAAGCGGCGGTGAGACAAACTCGACTGGCACCCGGCACTGTAGGAAATGGGGGTAGATATAGGATGGGGTGAGATACTGATGGGATGGGGTGAGATACTGATGGGATGGGGTGAGATACTGATGGGATGGGGTGAGATACTGATGGGATGAGGTGAGATACTGATGGGATGGGGTGAGATACTGATGGGATGAGGTGAGATACTGATGGGATAGGGTGAGATACTGATGGGATAGGGTGAGATACTGATGGGATAGGGTGAGATACTGATGGGATGGAGTGAGATACTGATGGGATGGAGTGAGATACTGATGGGATGGAGTGAGATACTGATAGGATGGGGTGAGATACTGATGGGATGAGGTGAGATACTGATAGGATGGGGTGAGATACTGATGGGATAGGGTGAGATACTGATGGGATAGGGTGAGATACTGATGGGATAGGGTGAGATACTGATGGGATGGAGTGAGATACTGATGGGATGGAGTGAGATACTGATGGGATGGAGTGAGATACTGATAGGATGGGGTGAGATACTGATAGGATGGGGTGAGATACTGATAGGATGGGGTGAGATACTGATGGGATGGGGTGAGATACTGATGGGATAGGGTGAGATACTGATGGGATAGGGTGAGATACTGATGGGATGGAGTGAGATACTGATGGGATGGGGTAAGATAGTGATAAGAGGGTGAGATACTGATAAGAGAGGGTGACATACTGAAGAGATAGGGTGAGATACTGGTAGGATGGGATGAGATACTGACGAAATAGGGTGAAATACTGATAATATGGGGTGAGATACTGATACGATGAGGTGAGACAATGACGGGAGCTTAAAATATAAGAGCGAGATACTGACGGATTGGGATGACAAGCTGCAGAAAGGGGTAACACACTGATGAGAAAAAAGATTGAGATACCCAAGGATGAGCAGCAGAGATACTCCATTGCGGAGTGAGAAGACACAGCTCACAGACAGCAGCTCACCTGATCCAGCGGCTCCCTGTTGAGTCCCGGCGGCAGTCGGACAGTCACCGGTCCATCCTTGCCTTGGCTGGCCTTCAGCAGCAGCTGTCGCATAAAGCCGGCAGCCGCGCCGTTCTTGGCGCTGAACAGGCGCACATTGGCCACAGCTGCGTGCAGCAGAACAGCCGGAGCCGTGTCGTCAGCAAACTGCCTGGGCAAGTAGAACAGATCCGACACTCGGGCCTGAGTCACAATGCCGCCCATGTCGATAAGGCGAACCTGCGGCGGCTGCTGCTGATTGGGTGACAGGCGGTCAATCCGAGCCCGATGGTGCCGACCGCCCAGCCTGGCTACGCACAGGGCGCCGGGGATCACGTGACGGGCGGCCAGGCAGCACCAGCGGTCGGCGGGCCAAGCCGCCATGCTGGTTGGCAGTCGCTCCAGTCGCTCGGTGAGTCGGCAGTCGCGAACGCTGAGCACTAGGTCGTTGAGACTGTCGGCTGAGATCACCTCGACGGCGACGAGACCGTCGGAGCTGGCCAGCTGGCGCAGACCCAGCGGCAGTCGGTGATGCGGCGACACGCAGTCTTTCGGCACGTCGCTGCGTCTGCTACTGGCGTCGTCACTGTCAACAATGCTACTAGCGGTTGTCATGGTAACCAAAGCCGACTTGGAGAGCGGCACCTCTCGCCAGCGCACCATCCGGCCGTCCAGCGACTGACGGTGCACGTGCACAACCAGCGATGGAGGAACAGCCGCGTCGCTAGCAACCAGATTACCTGGGTTGCTAGGCGATCCTAGCAACGAATCGGCATCCCTAGCAACCGGATTGCATTGGTTTCTTGACGATCCTAACAAATGATCGGCGTCCCTAGCAACCGGATTGCTTTGGTTGCTAGGCGATCCTAGCAACGGATCGGCGTCCCTAGCAACAGAGGCCGGTGGACGGCTAGCAGAAGAATTTTTTAACAACGAATTCTCTTTGTTTGAATCATCCAGAGACATTCGACTTCGCTGCATGGCACCCGGCGACAAGACTACGACATCCTTGCGCATGTTGAACAGCTGAACATCGCCCAGACTCTCCAAGCGCTGCATCATGCTTAGCAAATTTGCAAAGCCCAACTGTTTAAACGGCAGTCGTGTGCCGAAATATTTCAGAAATTGATTGTCAAAATTAGCGACGGCAAAGCCGGGATGACTGGCAGCAAGTTCGGCTACCCGGGCTCGAATCTCGGCTGGAATGCCGCTTGATGACTGACTCCGGCTGTCCTGAGGCGGCGGCGGCCGTTGGGACACTGGAGGATGCCGAACGTTGAACAAACCGATGGGCGGCTGCTGAGACTGCGAGTGCGACGAAGGCAGCGACGGCGGAGCGCTCAGCCGCTGGCTAGCAGTCTGGGATGACTTCTTGGACTTTTTAGCTCCTCCCATACTGCCGCCGCCGCCGCCTTCACGATAACGACACGAGCCGCGAAAACGATTTTTCGACTTTTTCTTCTTTGGCTGCTTCTCATTGCGTATCATTTCGATTATGTTCTGTCCGGCTGGCTGCACCAGACAGCGGACGCACTGCTCGGATCCCATTCTGTGGGATTTGGATTGGGATAACGGCTGTGGGGATTCTTGGATTAAGGATAATAACTGTGGGATTCTAGGGTTTCTGGTGGGTATAATAGCAGTGGGATTTTAAGATTTGGGATTGGGATAATAGCTGTGGATTTTGGGATCGGGGAATATAGCTGTGGGATTCTAGAATTGGGATAATAGCTATAGGGTTTTTAGAATTGGGATAACAGCTGTCGGATTTTGGGATTGGGATAGTAGCTGTGGGGATTTTAAAATAGGGATAATAGCTGTGGGATTCTGGGATTGGGATAATAGCAGTAGGATTTTTGGGATTTCGGGATTTGAGGATTGGGATGATAGCTGTGGGGATTTTGGGATTTGGGATGGGGATAATAGCGGTGGGGATTTCATGGGACTGGGATTCGTGAGATCAGAACCCGCGAGATTCCTAGATAGGAAAATGTCAGTCGCACACATCGCACATGTTACCTGTACAGCTGGAAGGTGTCTGACATTGCATTAGTGATGAGGCTTTCGAGGCTGGTGTGGCCCAACTTGCCTAGAGGCATGGGGCTGCCAAACAGCCGCTTGTAAGCGTCGAGCAGAGAGCGGACGGTCACGTGCTCGCTGGATTTATTGCCGTTAACAGCAACGGAGGCGATTAGAAAGCTTTTCAGCGTCCCCAGCTCTGAGGCCATGGCATGCAGAAAAGATACTCTTGTAGTCAAAGCTGATGGTCTACTGGTCTTTTAGCTACCCATTCTTAATGTTTGCCTGTCTGTGTCTGCCTGTCCTAGTATCTGCCTGTCTTAGTGTCCGCCTGTCCGAGTGTCTGCCTGTCTTAATGCCTATCTTGTCTTAGTGTCTGCCTGTCTTAAGGCCTATCTTGTCTTAGTGTCTGCCTGTCTTAAGGCCTATCTTGTCTTAGTGTCTGCCTGTCTTAATGCCTATCTTGTCTTAGTGTCTGCCTGTCTTAAGGCCTATCTTGTCTTAGTGTCTGCCTGTCTTAAGGCCTATCTTGTCTTAGTGTCTGCCTGTCTTAATGCCTATCTTGTCTTAGTGTCTGCCTGTCTTAAGGCCTATCTTGTCTTAGTGTCTGCCTGTCTTAATGCCTATCTTGTCTTAGTGTCTGCCTGTCTTGACCTTGATGTCTACTCTGTCTTAATGTCTAACTGTTTTGATGTCTAACCTGTCTTAATGTCTAACTGTCTTGATGTCTAACCTGTCTTAATGTCTAACTGTCTCAGTATCCGCCTGTCTTGATGTCTACCCTGTCTTAGTGTCTGTCTGCCTGTCTTGATGGCTAACCTATTTTAGTGTTCACTTGTCTTAGTGGCCACCTGTCTTAGTGTCTACCCTGTCTTGATTTTTACCTGTCTTAGTATCCACCTGTCTTAGTGCCTACCTGTCTTCGTGTCTACCTGTCTCAGAGTCTACCTGTCTTAGTGTCCACCTGTCTTGGTGTCCACCTACATGTACATGTATCTTAGTGTCTACCTGCCTTCGTGTCCACCTGTCTTGTTGTTGTTAAACGGGGGTGGGAAGCTTAGCTACCCGCGGATCAGCCCAAGGGAGGGCTCTGCCGCGAGGGGCACTACCAGGGGCCAAGACATTAGCTGTTCAGGGCCCGAGATACCCCGAGACAAGGGAATTGGACCCGGCTCAAAGCGCGGGTGGGCGAAATTGACCCAAGCCTACGGTACAAAACACCGCCAAACCAACAGTGGAATCAGGGACGGTGCTAGGACCGAGTCCACCCAGGCCACCCCCCCCCCAGCTAGCGAGTCTTTGGGAGTGCGCAGAAAAATTGGAAAGCGAAAAGCTTAGAATACTACTAAGAAAGCGGTCCGAGTGAGGAGTTACTCCCAAACCTGCGGAAAAGGCTTAAACTATTGGAGCGAGTCTGGGCAGCTAATTACCAAGAGCGATCCTATACAAGGTTCAGGGTCCCTGCAGGTCTCGAGCCTCAAGGCTTTTCACTACCCAGCTCTATTTTGGAGTGAGCTTGGAAGGCTTGTATCCGAGGGGGAGACTCTAGGCGGACATAGCAACACCTCTATTGCTACCAACCCAAGGGCATCGCCTATCCAGCTCATCATTGGGGGCCAGGCCAAGGGGTCGGGAGAAGAGGCACCCAGGGCAAGAGGACTCCGGACTCAGCCGGTTGTCCCCGGTACGAGACGAACATCCTTCCCAGGACACCAATCCACTGTCAGGAGATGAGAGCCAGAGACACGCAAGCAGGGACCTTCAGCAGGAGCCAGGAGATGGACCCGAGGACAGGGCAAGATGGACCAGGCAAGGGCAGAGCTCATAACTCCGAAGATTGGAGGCTTCTAAATGGCCAGGTAAAAGGATAAAAGAATAAAAAGCCACAAAGGCACAAAGGTAGGGATAAAACAGCGCTGGGATGCCAGCCCAGAAAAAAAGATTGGCAGAAGGAGGAGCACCATAGCCCTAATGCAGGCAGCTTGCCGACCTGCAACCCGGGTGCTCAGCCTCAGGGCTGGCAGTCTACTGGGTCTACCGTACACCTTTGTGAATTGGTCATTTTCTTTCCTGCAGGGCGGGTACGACCGGGGGGCTCAGTCCCGTCCTAGCCACACTGCAGTCCAGAGATCCAACTCACTTCGGGCACCACCCCCCCCCCCCTAAACCAAGGCCGAGGGCCGAAATTCTATTGGTTAGAAAAAAGAATAGGGTTTAGTATTTGTAATGGGCACAGCCCCTCCGGGGCGGACCCTTAGAAATTGGACAAAGCCAATCGGAATGCGCACAACCCTAGAAACGCCGCCAGAGAGGACAGCCAGGGTAAAAACAGTCAGAGACCGTCTAACTGTCTTGATGTCTAACCTGTCTTAATGTCTAACTGTCTCAGTATCCGCCTGTCTTGATGTCTACCCTGTCTTAGTGTCTGTCTGCCTGTCTTGATGGCTAACCTATTTTAGTGTTCACTTGTCTTAGTGGCCACCTGTCTTAGTGTCTACCCTGTCTTGATTTTTACCTGTCTTAGTATCCACCTGTCTTAGTGCCTACCTGTCTTCGTGTCTACCTGTCTCAGAGTCTACCTGTCTTAGTGTCCACCTGTCTCGGTGTCCACCTGTTTTAGAGTCAACCTGTCTTAGTGTTCAGAAAACAGATAAAGGAAGGCTCTAAGACACAGCATCTTCAAAACACCAGCATTTGCTATATAACACTAATAATAGTAGTATTTATTATTAGAGTCAAAGCAAGAGAGAAATGCACCACAGTAAAGCAAACTATATCCGATTACAATTGTGGTTACATATAATAGATTCGCTGCATTAATAATAGACTTTTTTTATAATAACTATAAATTATAGCGATTGTCACCATTTTACACTACTATAAATAAACACTTTATCTAAACAACTGCTCAGGTCTCAGATTACATAAATTATTAACTACTAAAAACACTACTGACTACTAATTATCAGTAGTAGGCTTAAAATATTTGATAGGGCTAGAAATATTTGCTTTTGCCAACCCTCCTAACGGGACATTGGAAATATTCTATTAATTATTGGGATAACTAGTATCTGGGGGATTTTTGGATTGAGGATAATAAATATCTGGTAGATTTTTGGATTGGGGATAATTAATACCTGGTGGATCCAGGGTGATTGAAGATAATTAATACCTGTGGGATCCCGGTAAGATTAGGGATAATTAATACCTGTGAAATCCCAGTGATCGGGGATAATTAAGAGTATTGCCTGAGGGATTTTTGGGTACATAGCAAAAGCAAAGTATTTCTTAAGGTGAACAGGCGCCTAGTTAATGAGTTTGAGGGGGGGCACCGGGGCAGGGGAGGGGGTCACTTGTCCCCGGCGGCAGCAGCGGCAGACTCGGAGAGCCGGTGGACCGCGTCAATAAAAGCGCCAACAGTGTCGGGCTGGGCATCGGGATAGATGCCGTGGCCCAGGTTGCAGATGTAGCCGCGGGTGCCAAAACCCTGCAGCATGCGGTGCACCTCCTGGTTGAGTTGGTCGCGATCGGTGCAGGCCATCAGCACCGGATCCAGATTACCTGCAGATGCGTGCGGCAGATAGGAGCTAAGGGAGGGCAAAGGTTAACTCACTTGGCACAGATTGGCTGGGGTAGGAAGTTTGTGATGTACATTGAGCTGGGTTAGGAAGTGCATGGTGTACATTGGGCTGGGGTAGGGAGTGTGTGATGTACATTGGCTGGGTTAGGAAGTGCCTGGTGTACATTGGGCTGGGGTAGGAGGTTCAGGATGTACATTGAGCTGGGTTAGGAAGTGTGTACATTGGGCTGGGGTAGGAAGTGTGTACATTGGGCTGGGGTAGGAAGTGTGTACATTGGGCTGGGGTAGGAAGTGTGTACATTGGGCTGGGATAAGAAGTGCATGATGTACATTGGGCTTATATAAGCACATGCATACGAAGCAGACTGTACAATACAACAAACGTGCAGTTTCTCAAGCTTCAATCCCCTAGGGTTCTAGCCTAGTGATTAGAACGTCGAACTCACGACTTGAAGGTCGGGGGTTCGATTCCTGATCCCACTGTAACAATTTGTATCCTTGAGCAAGACACTTAACTCTGCATTGCTTCAGTTCACCCAGCTGTAAAATGGGCGCCAGCATTAGCTGGAGCAATTGAGGGTGTGTGTGGCGACCCCCTCTCCCCCCTCTCCCAGTCCTTGGACTGAACAGCCGTACGCAGCCTTCAAATGCGCCGCGCAATAGCTGCGGCTGAGCTGTAGGCATAAGCAATTATTATCCCCTCACCCTGCAAAGCCACTGGGCAGTTGCCCAGCCTCCGACGACACTCGGCCGGCTCCATAGTCCAGTCCACGCTAACCACATCGAATCCGCAGTCCTTGGCCAGCATCTCCAATGCGAAATGGCCGTCCTTGGCGAACGCGATCATCGGTACGGCGGCTTCGCCTAGTCGGCGACGAGTTTCGGCAGCAATTCGAGCCAGGCGAGGCAGCTCGTAGCGGCGGAACAGCTCGGGAGTGAGCGAGCCGCAGTGGGACTCGAACAGTTGCACCAGCTGGGCGCCGGCGCGGATCTGCGCCACCAGGAAGTCGATGACAACATCCGTGATGGCGTCCAGAAGACGGTTGCTGGCTGCCGGATGAGCGTACAGCCAGCGCTTGCTCTTGGCGTGGGTGGTGGAGCTGCCGCCTTCGATCATGTAGGCCATCAGGGTCCAGGGGGCACCGGCGAAACCGATTAGCGGGGCCTGACCTGGGTTGGGTGAGATTTAATTTGGGCGAGAATGAGATTAGATTCGGAGTGAGATTGAGATTAGATTTGGGTGAGAGTGAGCTTGGATTGAGGGTGAGATTAGACTGATGTTAGACAGAGAATGGATTTTTGTGAAATTGAGATTAGATTGAGTGAGAATGAGAGTAAAATTGGATTGGAGTAAAATTGGACTGGAGTAGAAGTGACATTCAGATCAGTTTAGGGTGAGATTGGATTTGCACATCTGGCCCAGAATGAGATTAAGGGTGAGTTACAGATCAGCTTGGACTGAAAGTGACAGATCGGCTTGGACTGAGAGTGACAGATCAGCTTGGACTGAGAGTGACAGATCGGCTTGGACTGACAGTGACAGATCAGCTTGGACTGAGAGTGACAGATCAGCTTGGACTGAGAGTGACAGATCAGCTTGGACTGAGAGTGACAGATCAGCTTGGACTGAGAGTGACAGATCGGCTTGGACTGACAGTGACAGATCAGCTTGGACTGAGAGTGACAGATCAGCTTGGACTGAGAGTGACAGATCAGCTTGGACTGAGAGTGACCGATCGGCTTGGACTGAGAGTGACAGATCGGCTTGGACTGAGAGTGACAGATCGGCTTGGACTGAGAGTGACAGATCGGCTTGGACTGAGAGTGACAGATCGGCTTGGACTGAGAGTGACAGATCAGCTTGGACTGAGAGTGACAGATCGGCTTGGACTGAGAGTGACAGATCGGCTTGGAATGAGAGTGACAGATCGGCTTGGACTGAGAGTGACAGATCGGCTTGGACTGGGAGTGACAGATCAGCTTGGACTGAGTGACAGATCAGCTTGGACTGAGAGTGACAGATCGGCTTGGACTGAGAGTGACAGATCGGCTTGGACTAAGAGTGACAGAGCAGCCTGAACTGAGAGTGACAGATAAGCCTGAGGATGATAGACTGAAACCAGGAAGGTTGAGAGCAACTCACCATCAAGCCTGTGTCGGGTCAGAGTGATCGCCCGCATAACATAGCCCAGCTCCTTCTCTACATCAACAGGAGTGCGCAGGCGGTCCAGGTCGCTGGGCTCAGAGATGGGATTCGGCAGCACCGGGCCTTTGCCCTCAACCATGACCACCTCGAGTCCGAGCGCCTGCGGCACCACCAGGATGTCGCTGAAGATGATGGCGGCGTCCAAGTTGAACCGGCGCATCGGCTGCAGGGTGACCTCGCAAGCCAGGCTGGGTGTTCGGCAAATTGTGAAGAAGTCATACTTGGACCGAGTCTGCCTGAACTCTGGCAGGTAGCGGCCGGCCTGCCGCATCAGCCACACGGGCACGCGGGGCACCGGCTGACGGCGGGCGGCGCGGAGGATCAGGTCGTTCTTTAGCGCCGGGAAATTGCTGGCAGGTGGAATTTGCACAGCGGCTGCTGAGGCCAGCTCGGCTTCTTTGATGGATGACGCGTCGGTTGCCATGGCTGCAAGACGCGTTAATGGGCTGTTAGGTAGGTAGGTAGATAGGTAGACAGGTAGGTACGTGGGTGGGTAGGTAGGTAGCTACATATATAGGTAGGTATTAGACAGCTACATTGGTAGGTAGGTAGGTAAGTAGCTACACATACATGTAGGTAGGTGCGTAGGTAGGTAGGTAGCTACATAGGCAGATAGGTAGGTAGGTAGGTAGATAGGTGCGTAGGTGGGTAGCTACATAGGTAGGTAGGTAGTTAGGTAGGTAGGTAGGGAGGTAGGTAGGTAGGTAGGTAGGTAGGTAGGTAGGTAGGTAGGTAGATAGGTGCGTAGGTGGGTAGCTACATAGGTAGGTAGGTAGGTAGTTAGGTATGTAGGTAGGTAGGTAGGTTGGTAGGTAGTTAGGTAGGTAGCTACAAAGGTAGGGTGGTAGGTAGTTAGGTAGCTACTTAGGTAGGTAGGTAGGTAGGTAGCTACAAAGGGTGGTAGGTAGGTAGGTAGGTAGCTACAAAGGGTGGTAGGTAGGTAGGTAGGTAGCTACATAAGTAGAGCGGTAGGTAGAGGAGAGAAAGGAGAGAAGAGGAGAGGAGAGGGGATGGGAGAGGAGAGAAGAGGGGAGAGAGGAGAGAAGAGGGGAGAGAGGAGAGAAGATAGGTAGGTAGCAACATAGGTAGGTAGGTAGGTCGGAAGGTGGGTAGCTACATGGGTAGGTAGGTAGGTAGCTACATGGGTAGGTACGTAGGTAGGCAGGTAGGTAGGTAGGTAGGTAGGTAGGTAGGCATCTCGTATACAGGTAGGTAATTAGGTAGATGCGACGAGGCAGATAGGCAGGTAAATATGAGCAAGGAAGGTAAGTAGGTAGGAAAACACTACAAAGGCAGTTAGACAGACAGATACGATTGGGTAGACGGGCTGGTGAGTCTGACAGGTAGTCATAGGAAATTAGGGTAGTTGTAAGTGTTTAGATGAGTAACTTATTTTTTAAACGAAAAAGTCGCAAAAGCAGAATGCAAACCCAACTATATATATACCAGGTATATATATATTAACTATGAATAAATGAACGGAAACTCAACTTTTTACTATTCATTGGTTTTAAACAGCAGCATAAATAAATGCGACAAAAATCAGGCTTATTCAAGTACAACAGTGACGTTTTGTCAACAAAGACACGTGTAAAAAAGTTTAAGAACATACATAGCACCAATTCAGACTATATTAAACAAACAAATATTAATAGCTATAATTTTAATATAAAGGAAATGCAGGATTTCTAATGGAAATCTGCTTCAAGAAACAAAATAGCCGTTCAGAAAGAGAAAAAAATGTCTGTATATAATATATAGAAAAGATTTTTATTGCTTTTGTCCTGTTAAAACACAAAAATAACCTTCAAATATCGTCCAAAGCGCTGGCCAATAATTCATCCATGTTGTCTTCGAATGCTTCCCTGTAGGACTCTTGCAATACTCGAGTGTCCGAGGACTGCCTGCTGCGCTGCTGTTGATTTTGATGAGGCTGAGGATGCTGAGGATAAGACTGGCGAGATTGAGGATGAGGCTGAGGATGCTGAGGATAAGATTGGCGAGATTGCGGATGCGACTGATGAGGCTGAAGATAAGATTGGCGAGATTGCGGATGCGGCTGATGAGGCTGGGGATAAGATTGGCGAGACTGATGATGCGATTGATGAGGCTGGGGATAAGATTGGCGAGATTGCGGATGCGGCTGATGAGGCTGAGGATAAGATTGGCGAGATTGCGGATGCGGCTGATGAGGCTGGGGATAAGATTGGCGAGACTGATGATGCGATTGATGAGGCTGAGGATAAGACTGGCGAGACTGAGGATGCGACTGATGAGGCTGGGGATGCTGCTCAGGCGTTCCAACAGGTGCAAACCGGAACCTTTTAACAGGAGTAGCCGAACTAGCAGCACTAGAGCTACCTGAGTCGGAGGCAACATCGTACCGACTCTCAGGCACGCGCTTCGGCGGCGGAGTCCTCGGCCGCAGGCACTCAGCTTCCAGGCGTTGAACTTCATCATTGCTAAGCGTAGAAGCTGCTGCAGTCGCAGACGAATTCGACTGCAATGGAGCTCCGGAACGATCGTAGACTCGAACAATATTGTCCATGGTGATGTTGAGATAGTAACTGCGCTGATCCGGACTAAACAGGGTGACGCGACGGAGCACCAGAGCCGCACTGGGTTGCACCCGATCGCGAAGGTCGCGAAACACCTGCCGGTGCAGCGTCGCTTGCAGACGTCCGGTGGCGTCCTTAACGCTAGCGGCGCAATCCACCGCTGTAGGGTCCATGGTTTCAACTATGACTAGCATGGCTGGCACTTTGTTTCTGGGCAGCTGACCGCTGCTGGCCAGCCGCAGGGACTCCGCTATGCTGTAGCGGCTGAGGTAGCGGCAAAGACCCGGCCCGAGGTCCGCAGCTGCCGCGCACCAGGACGCCTCCTCGTCAATGCCAGACGATGACGAAGCATTCGAGATTGTCGACGTCTGCGAGGAGGCGGCGACAACGGCGCTGGCACCAGCAGCTGCAGTGGCAGCTCGCTCCTCTCGTCTGCAATTTGATTAGAATTTGAGTAACATAATGAAGAGATTTCACTGACACTTAGTATAATCTGATACTAAGAGTCTGAGCTGACACTGACCTGAGTCTGAGCTGACACTGATCTGAGTCTGAGCTGACACTGATCTGAGTCTGAGCTGACACTGATCTGAGTCTGAGCTGACACTGATCTGAGTCTGAGCTGACACTGATCTGAGTCTGAGCTGACACTGATCTGAGTCTGAGCTGACACTGATCTGAGTCTGAGCTGACACTGACCTGAGTCTGAGCTGACACTGATCTGAGTCTGAGCTGACACTGACCTGAGTCTGAGCTGACACTGACCTGAGTCTGAGCTGACACTGATCTGAGTCTGAGCTGACACTGACCTGAGTCTGAGCTGACACTGACCTGAGTCTGAGCTGACACTGACCTGAGTCTGAGCTGACACTGACCTGAGTCTGAGCTGACACTGACCTGAGTCTGAGCTGACACTGATCTGAGTCTGAGCTGACACTAATCTGAGTCTGAGCTGACACTGATCTGAGTCTGAGCTGACACTGACCTGAGTCTGAGCTGACACTGATCTGAGTCTGAGCTGACACTGACCTTGAATCTGAGCTGACACTCATCTGAGTCTGAGCTGACACTGATCTGAGTCTGAGCTGACACTGATCAGAGTCTGAGCTGACACTAATCCGAGTCTGAGCTGACACTAATCCGAGTCTGAGCTGACACTAATCCGAGTCTGAGCTGACACTAATCTGAGTCTGAGCTGACACTAATCTGAGTCTGAGCTGACACTAATCCGAGTTTGAGCTGACACTAATCTGAGTCTGAGCTGACACTAATCCGAGTCTGAGCTGACACTAATCCGAGTGACACTAATCCGAGTCTGAGCTGAAACTAACAGTCTAAATTAACACTAAATGTTTAATCTGACACAAAAAGTCTAGTCTGACACTAACAGTCTAAACTGACACTAAGAGCCTAATCTGGTAAAAACAGTCTAAGCTGACAATAAGAGTCTAAACTAAGACAAAAGGTCTAATCTGGCACTAAGAGTCTAATCTGACACTAAGAGTCTAATCTGACACTAAGAGTCTAATCTAAAACGAACAGTCTAATCTGACACTGAGAGTCTAATCTGACACTAAGAGTCTAATCTGACACGAACAGTCTAAACTGACACTAAGAGTCTAATCTAAAACGAACAGTCTAATCTGACACTGAGATTCTAATCTGACACTAAGAGTCTAATCTGACACGAACAGTCTAAACTGACACTAAGAGTCTAATGTGACACTAAGAGTCTAATCTAAAACGAACAGTCTAATCTGACACTAAGAATCTAAGAGCTTTTTTCTCTGTCAAACCCCCCTCATCAAAGTTCACCTGGACGCAGCGGCAGCAGCAGCGGCCGCGGAAGCCGCAGCGTTCAACTTCCTGGCAGCCTCGACGAACGCATTCGCCACGCCCTGGCCGCCGCGACCAGAATCCGGCGGCACTTTTAGTCGGGGCAGTCGACCAGCTGGCCCGGGAAATTTTCCTGACGATGAGCGCCGATGAGAAGATGGCGGCTTCGGCTTTGGTGTCTGATGCGGATGCTGCTGTCTAGAAGGCAGCTGAGTTGACTGAGCAACTGGATAGACTGTCTCATCGGATGATGCTTGGACAGAGGACGCCGGTCGATTCTGCTGTCGTTTCGGCACGGTGGAAGGTGCCGGCCGTTGAGGCCGTTGTTCGCAATCGGCTCCATAGGACAGGGCACCAGTGACTGCTGGGTCAGCTGCCGCAGCCTCCAGGCCTGCATTATCGTCATTAGCGAAGTCTGGCATTGGCACCGAGGCAAACAGAGCATCGTCTTCATCATCGAATGCAGCTGGGCCAAGTCGGCTGGCCTGCGGTGGCGGTGGGCGGCGACCCTCAGGGCCGCCGTCACTGTCAGTACTGTTGTTGTCAAGCACGAAGAGAGAGGATGACATGGCAAGAAAAGAAATATGCTGCTATTAATTACTCACATTCAGTTGCAATTTGTAAACTGACTGCAGAGAATAGTGGCACCCACTGAGTGTTGCTTTCTCGATGCAATGAATTTTAATGAGATGCATTTCTTCTATTTCTTGAAAAAATCAACTGCTTCACATCCAGAGTGGTATGCCATCCAGCTCTAAGTCCGTTTCCTATTACAATCCTGTTTCATGTACAAAGTCAGTTAAAGGCAAGACAAGTCAGGGTAATGTGCTAGGATTGGATAGGCGATTAGGATAAAGAGTGGCCTGAGTGTATGGTACAGAGGCTCGGATTTTAAGGCGAAAGTTTAGATTGCCTCAAAAACATGCTTGGAAACTTGGAATCAAAGCATGAGGATACAGTGCTCACTACTGAGCAATTTATTTTAAGAGGAATGCATGTAAATGGCCAGTGACAAACTCACAAATAGCTTTGGGCAAGCTGCCAAAGTTTCAGAAGAAATAAGAACTAGCCACTGTGCTGAGAGGACTTAAACTTCAATTTATTTATATTATTTCTGTATTTTGATATATTTTATAGCTTTATTACCCTCTTTTGCCTAAGTAACTGACTCGTAGAAAATATTTTGTATTAGAAATAATGTATTTTATATAGCTGCAAGTCTTAGAAATATTATTTATTTAAACTTTTATACAATATTTCTATCTATTTTTCTGCATCAATACCAATTGGAATTGACAAAATAATTTAAAGGCATAGAAATTCATACCCTCAAATGCCATACAGCAAACACAGGGTAGCACTAAAGGACTATGACCAATGACTAAAGGGAATTACGGCACCCATTGAGTTACTGGGAAATTATTCATAGTAGTGCCAAGCAAAAAAAATAGAAAATAATAGCATCCAATAAAAAATGGTATAAAAACAATTCTACATTATTTTTTTATAAAATTATATTGGTTGCAACTATAATTAAGTCTTATTTTTAAACAAACTGTTTTGGCTAATATAAATCAGACATTGTATTTGCACATGATATACCATAAATAGGCCTAGTTTATTTTGATTTAGTTTTATAACGTCTACTTTTAGAGATCTAGAAAAATTCTTCATAAGAATTGATTTAAGTAATTAGGCAATTAGGCAATTAATAGGTTATAATTAGGTATTGATTCTTGATCTATGGGGAGGCTCATTCCATATAAGCATGGTCGTAACATGACAGGTTATTTTTACTTATAAAATGAAATCTAATAATAGAATATACTAAACCATCATTTTAAATGAAAGATTATTTTGTCTAGAATATATTTATAGAGTTTCATATAGATATCATCATTAGTATAGATGCTATTAAACCTTAAATGACACTTATGGTCGTAACGACAGGATTTTTGACATATAGAAACTAAAAGGTAAAAGGCTTATAACATTTTTCATTTTTTATATTTTGCAATACATTTTTAAAATTTGACTAAGAACATCTTTAGAAATCATACTTTTTTATTAGAATATATAAACTCAAAAGGCAACAAAAATACAAAAGAAAAGGCAGCCTTATGGTCGTAACCAGTGGTGGGAGTGAGGAGTGCCCATTTTTTTCGCGCCTACGATTTTTTTTCGCGCCGCAAGTTTTTTTGTGTCAATCTTTTTTTTGCCATACATTGACTATATAATGTTCAAAAGAGTAACTCTGTGTAGTTGTTATCCAGAGCGGAACTTTTTCTGTTGAACGCTTTCTGGCAGAGGGTTCGACAATGACTGCTCAATAGCTCGACGCTTGAGCACCGTCTCAGTGATTTTCTCGGCCTGTTTCAGCTTCTTCTTCTGCAGCTTGTCTTGTCTGTGTCGCAGGTCGTCCAGCTCACGATCTCGGTCCTCCTTCGAATTAGTCATTTCCAGCAACAGCTTTTGAGCGTCATCCCTCTGCTTCTGCTTCTTCTTTATCTGCTCGTTAGTCTCCAGAACAGAATTTTCTAAGTCTGTGAATGTCTTGCTTGCGCTTTTCTCATTTCGAATTTCGGAGAGGACACTCTTCTCGAGCTCTTCCCTCTTCTTGCGCTCCTCTTCTTGCTTCTCTTCTTCCAGCCGTCGTCGGTACGCAGCATAGGCGCTGTTGCACAGGTTCTGCAACCTAAGCGAGACTGGTAGCGTAGCAGCTGTCCAACATTTAGCAGCAAGGCAAGAGCGCGCGATGACTAGTGCCTTAATGGTGTGCGCTCCAAGACTGGAGCGCTTCTTTGTAACGACATCATTAAGATTGCTGAAAATTCTCTTGACTTCTGCGTTGCCGTGCGGCAAGACGAATAACACACGTACTATGCACATAAGAAGTGGGCGATTGCCAACTGCGGCGACCTTTCCCCAGAAGTTACTAGCCGATTTGGATTCAATGTCTAACTCAGCAATCAGCACATCTTGTTGATGAGCATGAGCCTCAACTCGCAACGTGTCGAGCTCGCTTGCTGTCATGATTGTCGGTAGCTGCCTGGCAATGGTATCAACCCACTGAACAAACTGATCGTTTGTCTGCTTTTTCGGATCCAGCAGTTGGCAGGCACGAAGAGTGGAGCTGCTCAGCGGCAAATATTCAAAGAGTTTCTCTGTTCCCTTTACAAAGAACGCTTTCACCGAAGCTAGACAGGCCTGTTGGTCACTAGCAGACATCTCAATGAAGAGACGCCTGGCCTGCTCCCCCATGCCAATTTGCAGATGGGGCAGCCAAATCGAACTGTCCTTTAAATCCAGCTTCCAGACTTTGGCGGGTAGTTTGACTGGCGAGACAAAGCGCAACAGCCAGCAGCGTGTCAGGTCATTCAGCACTTCGTACAGCCGGAATATTTGGCAGTCTTCTTGTTGGAACAACAGCTCGAACTTCTGCAGAGGACACAAAACTTCGACCAAAAATAGAAGAAAAAATTCGACTTTGGGGTCACGAGCAAAGTAAAGCAAAATCAGCTAACATTTTTCGCACATTGAGCATAAAAAAAAATCGCGCCTCGCCTCATAAATCGCGCATTCGCGCCATTAATCCCGAAATTTGCGCCAGGCGCGAATTCGCGCCTCACTCCCACCACTGGTTGTAACATTATGGTTGTAACATATTTTTTCTGTCAATTCAGTAACTTTGAGGAACTAATACATTAAAAATATAATAGATTATTTGGTCACCAATGCTTTTATCTGATGATGCAAGTACTATACTTTTATCTATAGTTTGTTTCAACCTTCAAAAGCTTTCTATTTGTTTTTAAAAGGTACGAAATCTTAATGATGTCTTTTGCTTTGAAAAATGTCCAAATTTTTACAAAAATGACTTTTTGCCAATCAAAAACATACTCATCCAACATTTTACCATTCCTTTATTCTTAGATTGTATATATTGCACAATATAAACATTTGGTAAAAAAATAGGCTAATTAGGCAATGGCAAGCAAAAATATTGACTTTTTTCTATTTTCCAAATATGTCTATCTTATATGGAATGAGCTGGGATTACCTAGTTTAGCTAGCCACAAAGGTTAAAACCTACCACTGAAGGCATGTAGTTGTCATTAAAAATCTATAAAAAAAAACAAAGTGAACCTAATGCAAATATTTAATGTAATTTTTAATAGTTACTCCAACACTTTTTTATTAGGTAGGCTACCCAATTCAACTTTAGACTATTTTATTAAAATTGGAAAATCAGAAATATTTTATTATATGCCTCACTAATGTTGTAGTCTAGCAGTTAATAACATCGGACATATGACTTATAGGTTTGTAGTACAGATTTGATTCCTAATCCTACTATAAACAATTTGGCTTGTTTATATTATTTTTTATATTTTTTTAATTTTGTTTTTCTTTTATTTTTAATGTGGATTGTCAATTTGACAACTTGCCTTTGCCTTTCTTTTAACATACAAAAAGTATTAAAAATATCACAAAAATGTAACTCTTTTTGTTAGATATATCTTAAATTGGCCATATGCAAAATAGCTACACTATGAAATGGCCATAGGCTGGGCTTTTTTGCTAGCACTAAGATGCAAAATCATATCCAAGGTCTAATTTCAAGATACAACTGGCAATTAGCACTCCTTATTTTTAATAAACTCTATATAGCATCTCTGCAATTACTGCAACAAATAGCAATCCTTTGTAAGCCTTGATATCTTAGCAATCCTTCCTATAAGCCTTAATATATCAACTTCCCCTTTGACATCTTAGTGATAACCCCAATAAGCCTTGAAATCTTAAAAATCTCTTGTCAACCTTCTAACCCTATCTTAACTTTAAAGCATTGACATTTCAATAATTCTCCTTAAGAGTAATTATAGCATTATAGCATTATAGCAATAAGCAATTCCCTCCGAGCCTTGATATTATAATAATTCCCAAATGAATCTCTTAATTTTGACATAATGCTTTTTCTATCAGTGACCTCTCCCCATGAAGAGCCAACAAATATTGTAATAAAAAGTTTTGAATAAACTACATAGCTATACCCTATAGCTTTTGACTTTAGTTTTGACATTTTAGTTATTTTCTTATGAGCATTGACATCTTAGCTATTCCCCCTATGCCCTATAAACTAACAATTTGGAGAGTTGAGATAGCATCCTTAGGCCTATTGCACAAAAAACCTAGACTAGAAGGTATAGCCTTGAATAGCACAATTTCAAGTTAAATGAATATTTGAAAAGAGTGCTAGCTATTTTGATGGCACTCTCATAAAAATATTTATAAATTTTTAATACTTGACCAATTTTAGAAGGTTTGATGTTGCTGCACTCAGAACACATAGCCTAGGCCTAAAAATCAGTATCATAAAAACTTGGGATTTCTAAAAAAATTTGAGTCCTTTTTATAGGCCCTATAAGTTAGGGCCTACCAACTACAAAAGTTATACAAAAATAGTTGTAGTAGGCCTTAGAAACAAAACTTTCAAAGGTAGGATGTCTCTTACTCAGGAGGGTAACGTTAAGAAAAAAATTAAAAAGGTGCTACCTCGAGTCAAAATCTCACTGAATCCCCACCAAACACCAATTTTAAACTTATCATTTTTTGATAAATGAAGACAAGATTTGTTTAACTTAGAATGCAATCAATTTTTGGCTAGAGGTAGGACAGAATAGGCCCTACTAACCTCAATCCAAAAATACTTGGATCGCAGCAAAGCACTTTTATATTTATAAAGTAAACTAAACTCAAGCAAAACAAGCATGGTGCACGTGAATTCATCGATCGGACCTCGCCCTATAAGCAAAATGATATTTAAAATTAAAAAAGTTGAAATTAGTTAAAGACATAATTCCTAAGCATGTTTAATTAAAATAAATAGCATCATTTGAAATGAAAAAACAAATACTTTGCTTTGCTTTCAGAAAAGTCTAAACGAGGGTTTCAACTTTGTTATGCTAAGTGCAACTAGTGTGCACTATTTTTTGACCGTGCATTGTTTAGTCGAGATTTTTCATTAAAGAACTCTAACATGTATTATTAAACCTCTAAGGTTTGTCTGTCTGTTTGTGTGCAACCCTGTAAATTTTAACTATTTTACCAATTTGGATAGCGTTTTCTTTTTACCAATACATTTTTAATTGTCTAGAAAGAATGCACTTAAAATTTTGTACTCAAAATTCCCACGCTTAGAAAATAATGAATCAATGAATTTTCAACATATAATGATATAAAGTAGATTTGATATCCTCAAGAAAAATATACAAAAGAATCTATCAAATGTCAATAGCACCGCCCTTTTCATGTGTTGAAAGACTATTCAATTGATAGGAATATCAAAATGTCTTCGATTCTCAACAGTTTAGCTTTACATACTATTTGATATATGTGATCCTTACCCACACCTCAAATGTTGCTATCTATCCAGCACTTAGCTTATTGCAAATAAATTTAATTTAAGTTAAATTTAAGTCCATTTAAGTAAAGTAGGTGATCAGCGAAAAATAGAATATATCATTGTTTTTATCATTATTTGACTAGCTAGTCCAAATTTTATCTAGAGTATCTCATAATGGATTTTGCTACCATCTTTACATTATCTCAAAATCAAGTTTAAACCTACCTATGCAAACTTATCTTTCACTTCATGAAGATGTCCTCAACAAGCTCCCAAGTCACCAAGCGGCCAGCAGGCAATGACAACAAATCTGTGGAATCTAATCAAAGCAAGGAGCCAACACTGATTGAGCAGTGGAAGGAGCATTACAACAATCGCGATTTCACTACAAAACCTTACCACCTGCATCGCATGGGAGTATTTTCGTTCTTTTTCTGCCTGCTGGCTGTACCAGTCTACTGCATAATATTCGTCCTGCCGACGCTGGGCCTGACCGCTGTGGAGTTTGCCGGATTCCTCTTCATCATTCTGTTTGTGATGGCCGAGAACTTTATGAACTTCATGGCCTGCATCAATCGGCACCATGACAAAGACATTGTCTACTGCTTCCACTGCAACCAGCCCAATCAGGTGGTCACGGCTGCTGCCGCGGCCAAGCCGACCCGGATGCAGGAGGGCTGGCGCGCCTGTCCGCACTGCCAGCGAGACGCTCCGCCGCGGTCGCATCACTGCAAAATCTGCGGCGAGTGCGTGCTGCGCCGCGACCATCACTGCTACTTCACCAGCTGCTGCATCGGGCACCACAACCAGAAGCACTTCCTGGTGATGTGCGTCTACAGCACCATCGGCCTGTCAATGGGGATCTGCCTGACGTCAATCAACCTGACTGATCAGTTCCAACTACCTGGTAATCTCTTCCTACCCGTCACCTTGTGGAGGCTGTTTAGTGACTACAGCTACCTGGTTAACGTTGTCCTGGTGCTCAGCGTGTACCTGCAGATTGGCTGCCTTGGCGTCACATGTGTCTACTTCTTCCTTGAGACTGTCCTAGTGCTGCGAGGTCAGACCTTTTTCGAGATGGGCTGCAACCTGAGACGCTACAATCTTGGCGTGTGGGACAACATGCGAGTGGCGCTGGGTGACTGGTACCACTGGCCTCTGCTGCTGCTGTACCCCATCGACTCCAAGCAAGCGGCTGACGGGGCGGAGTGGCTCATAACCAAGCACTGCTGAGCAGCCTTTTTGACGTAAATTATCAATTTAAGCAAAAGCGAAACTCTCGAGACTAAACTTACCCTTGAGACTAGATTAGAACCTACCGTAAAATTGTTCTATTCGATTAATTTGCAGAAAAAATATTACATTTTTTACTTCTTTTATGGAATTTCCCTTATTTCCGTTCTTCCCTAACTATCAAGGACTTCCATTCCTGTTGTCCATGCGAATTCAACAGCTGATTTTTTACTATGATCTTTTTGCTATGAACATGACTTCCTTGATTTCATTGACTTTTTATCGCAAAATTTTATTGTTTTGTTATAAAATGTCTTCCCAACTACACAACATTCCACTAAATTATGCAGTTGTACATTTTACTACTTTTTCTGTAATTAATCAATCAATTAAGGACTTCCATTCCTATTATCCCTGACTATCAAGGACTTCCATCCCATTTGTCCATGTTTATCAAGGACTTCCATTCCTGTTGTCCCTGACTATCAAGGACTTCCATTCCTGTTGTTCATGACTATCAAGGACTTCCATCCCATTTTTCCATTCCTGTTGTCCATGCGAGCTCAACAGCTGATCATTTCTTTTGTCCGTGCCTTTTGGCAGCGTGGTCTTTTACTGCGAACATGACTTCCTTGATTTTATTTACTTTTTTATGGTACAATGTCTTCCAAATTACACATAAATCCACTAAATTATATCTAT
This sequence comes from Macrostomum lignano, assembly GCA_002269645.1. Taxonomy (NCBI): domain Eukaryota; kingdom Metazoa; phylum Platyhelminthes; family Macrostomidae; genus Macrostomum; species Macrostomum lignano. Next base: position 57,931 of record NIVC01001222.1, on the reverse strand, counting down.
AGTTGTACATGTTAATTTTCTCAGCACTTTTTCTTCACAATGGTTTCGAGGCTTAAAAATTTACAACAGCTTTTTGAAACGAAGTTTGATTTTCGCACTGAATTGTTTTTACCCCACAATCAATATCTTTTACCTGATATTTGTTATAGATTACATACTTTGTATACGTCGTGTTCTAATAGTTATGTGGAACACAATGCCAGGATTGGGTGTTTAAAATAATACACTTGAAAACTGATTTTAATAAATAGTGTAAATTATCAGCTGATGCACAAAAAAGATTATTCTCTTTTTGTTACTTTGTTATACGGACTTCATGACGATTTAAAACAAACTTAACAAGTACAGAGTGTACTTCTGAAGTACATTCTAACTAGTTTTAAATTGTGGGTCAGGTATAATTTTGCGAATTAGTGCTTTGCCAACCGAGATTGGTATGTGAACTACAGAGCCCGTCTGACCTACAGAGGGGGCGTGGATTCTTTGAGGACGAATTTGTCCGGCGAACTTCAGCAGGTAATCTTATCTGTGCTCACCTGAAAGCTGACACTATCTCATTGCTTTTTTTCAGATAAATGTAGTAGGCAGTCCCTATTGATTTAAAATGAATCATGTTTAAAACTGACCAAAGCAGGCGTTAGTTACATGTATTTCACAAGTAAATTTTTGCTTACGCAATACAGCAGATTTACCGGTAGAGCAGGACACTATATGCTCTTCCCGCGTTGTGAAGGCAGCAGAGACTGACGTGACTTCATAAAGCCAAAAGCTAAGCATTTGTCATGTCAGCTTGATTTCATACTGCAAACTCAGCTGCATTCTATTCAGAGGATTTCTGTAAGCGCTTGATCGTTTCTTTTTCTGAATACTTTGCTTGCGTTTCGTTGTCTGGAACTATACTGAAACTACTAGCGCCTCTACGACCCTGCAGGAACCTACAACCTTCACGAACCTGCAGGAACCTACAACCTTCACGAACCTGCAGGAACCTACAACCTTCACGAACCTGCAGGAACCTACAACCTTCACGAACCTGCAGGAACCTACAACCTTCACGAACCTGCAGGAACCTACATATACAACCTACACGACCCTGCAAGAATTCCTACAAACCCCACGACCTGCAGGAACCCACAACCTCCACGACCCTGCAGAAACCTACAAGTACAACCTCCACGACCCTGCAGGAATCCCTACAAACCCCACGACCCTACAGGAACCTACAACCTCCACGACTCTGCAGGAACCTACAACATACACGAACCTGCAGGAACCTACAACCTACACGACCCTGCAAGAATTCTTACAAACACAACGACCCTGCAGGAACCTACAACCTCCACGACCCTGCAGGAACCTACAACCTCCACCACGACCCTCTGGAACCTACGACCTACATGCCCCTGCCGGAACCTACAACCCCCACGACCCTGCAGAAACCTACAAACCACACGACCCTGCAGGAACCTACAACCTCTGCAACCCTGCAGGAACCTGCAAACGCCACGAACTTGCAGGAACCTACAAACCCCACGACCCTGCATTTAAGTGCAACCTCTACTACAACCCTAGAAGGAAGTTATATTTCATGACTTAATGAGAAACTCTTATTAAATTCCCTAGCAGAGAAGTAACAATTTGATAATTAATGCGTGCAGTACCTGCTAGAAAACTCGGAAGCACGGAATCTTTCGAGTGGTTGCTCACTGCCCACAACTCTCTAACAGATACATCGCTTGAATAGACCAAGAACATGCCGAACAGGCTCTTGCTAGCAATAGTCGTCATGTCAACGACTCTGCTGCTGTCCGAAGTGACCCTAGCAACGCCTATTAGTCAGCGCTCGAAGCGCAGCATTGTGACGCTGAGGAACATGGTGCGCGCAACGACGGGTATCGAGCCGCTGCGGCTACTCGGCTACGCTAACTGGTGCGGCTACGGCGGTGGTGGACCGGTGCTAGATCCCATCGATGACTGCTGCTACACGCACGACAAGTACGTCAGTGCGGTAACCGTTGGAGAGATTGTTTAAAGTACCGGTACACGTGAATTCTGAGAATGGAAACTATATCACCATTATGCTCATATGACAACTTATATGGCAGTAAAGTGGTGCAGCGGTTCATGTGTTCAATTGTGCATCTCAGTTTGATTTCGTGCATGCTGGATGGGCAAGGGATGAGCGGAAAGGACTCATTGACTGCGGGTCGACTGCCACTTCTTTAGTGTCTACGATAAGCCCTACCTGCCTATTATAGTTATTAGCGCTTCCCGTTGGGGAGCCAAAAAAGAATGAAATAAAAATTGTTGAATAAACTATATATAGCTTTTCCTTGCAATAGCCTCAGCGATTCCCCTTGTACAACTTGACATCTCAGCTATTCCCCCGTAGGTCTTGACATCTCAGCTATTCATCCGTGAGCCTTGAAATCTCAGCAATTTCCCTTAAGCCCAACCCTAACCCTAATCTTAACCCTATCCCTAACCCTAAAGCCTTGAAATTTCATCAACTCTTCCCCCGTAAGCCTTGACATTTCAGTAATTCTTCCCAAGAATCACAGCATTATAACAATTCCCTCCAAGCAAGAACGAGACAGTTTGCACTATAGCAGGCTGATTCAACTTGATCAATTCCGCTCCAGATGTTTCGATGCCGTGCATGATTCCAATCGCTGCAGCCACCTGACTGGCTATCAGACGCCCTACAACTGGCGCTGGCTGTCAGCCAGTAGGCAGGTGAGCTGCTCAAATCACCAAGCCAGTTGCCAGTTCGCCTTCTGCGAATGCGACCGAGTATTTGCTGAATGCCTGCACCAACGCAGGAAGCATTTCCTGCCAGGTAGATACCTCCTACCGGTCACGATTGGCGCTCTGTACTATGGCACCTATTTGTGCTGGTTTGTGCCCACCTGTTGGGTACTTGGCCCGGAGTTTGACATGCTGCGTTATTCCTTTCTGGTCTATCATCTCACCTGAGTCCTGACAGAGCAATTCGGTTTAACTACTGGACAAGTTGGAGTTCGTAAACTTCTGATTTCATGTATTAGCCAGAGAAGGCACTAACGCCATTTTTTTTAAATTACAAACTCATAAATATGCTTTGGTAGGTTAACCTTTGAAAAAAGTCTCAATAGAACTGGAGTGAATGCAAGTTACCTGAATGCTCTGGATGTAAACTGAAGCTTCGTTGTACGTGTGCCTACGAGCCTATCTTGGGCACAGCTATTTCCAATTACATCTCCGAAGTATATCTCCGAATGGCAGTCTCTCTATGCGGTGTCTCATTTTAGCCAAAAACGGACTGTCTCTACCATAAATCCGTGATATTTCTACACCCTGTTTTATCAGGTAATCATACAAGTGAATGCTAGCATAAGATAATTTGTTGCCGATTTCAAGATTGCATTTGAATTTGATCTCGATTTGTTAAACTCATCAAATGACCGTTTCCTCTCGGTTTTTCATTTATTGAATTGAGTCTGCGTGTTCTCTGTAATGGTGCAAAAATACACAGATACAAACGAAAAACAGCTATTGGCTTAAAACTCTAAACGTCAAAATAAATCAAAGCGTGTTGATTGCTCTCAAGGGTTGGGGAGCCAAGTGTGGTACATGTACACTTCACTGTGCCTTAGGGCTGGCCGTCAAGGACCTTGATTGCACGAGCAGCGCCAAGCCGAGATTCCAATTTATTTTCAATTTAATTGTGACTGCGTGCTTGGCATTGAGCCTGGGCACATGGCCCCAATGATGTAATAAATGTACATGCACAAGTATCCGGTATCTTTCCCACTAGTTTGCCCGCGGAAGAAAAATTAATGTCTAATCAAGTTTTAAAATATTTCCCTCGCGAACAAAGCCTAAGAAAACTACTAAACGAAACGCTCTTTTAGCCCTAACAGACTTCATACGGTGGACTTCATACGATTTCAGTTAAGGCTCTGATCTCTTTAAATGGTTGTCCACTTTAACAAAAGATCGTTGCATGTTCTGTGCAGCAGTGATTTTTGGCATTTTTCTCTCTAAACGACAATGGCTACTATGATAAAATTAAAGTAATAAAAACAACGTTAGGATTGGATTCAGCTTTGATTAAACGGATGCTCGTTAAAGAAATAGCGATCTATTGATATTTTAGATTGTGAGTTTTTTTGATAACGTATATTTAGGATTTAGAATTTAGTAGCTATAGTTGGATACGACAGAAGATCTTGCTATTTAAAAAATCGCTTTCTAGACAGTACAGAGAATAAAAAATTAAGAGAAGGATAAGACAAAGATAGACTCTTTTCAGCGGCTGTTTTAGCGAATCGAAGAAAAAACACAATTAAAGTTGTGAAAATTATTGCTTGATAATGATTATAGATTATTTTTTTCAGACTTTAAACTACAGTTCTTGTTGGTGTTGAAATCTTTGTGGGCAGTCGACAAATTTGGCGTCGGTTTAAAAATTAAATACAGTGCAGGCGAATGCTAGATCCATATTAGCTAGTATCGATTTTCATTTGACATTATATAATTTCCAATAAACGTAAGTGGAGAAAGTGTCTCCTATAGGATGAGAATAAAATTAGGGTTAGAATTGGACTGACTGACAGCCGCAGATTTACTTTTTAGATTGCTAGTGCACCGCCAAAAAAGCTATTGGGGAGGTTGCGAAAAACTTTATCACTAATAATATTGATGAAAGAAAGTTTAAATGGGCAGGATTATGAATGGTTAAGAATCCTCTGAAAAATGGACTTTTTCGATTTCGGGCATTCGGCAACTACATGTATGTTGAAAACAGATTTCATGCTTTTATAACAAAGCCAAAAAAATATTGCGTCGGAATATAGCTTTCACGTCTTACAGAACCAACAACGTATGTCCATTAACCGCACTTCTGATCTCAAGAGTGAAGAATTAAAGCTAGAAATTGTTTTAAATCAGCAGCAATCGAATAGCCTGTTGAAGTTCATCAGCGTGTATCCAGCGAATGAAGGGATCGACGATCGCCCCGTTGGACGCTGTGTAGGCTCCTCCCGTGGGAAGAGTACGAAAACAGGATTTAAACCACCAGCCGCCATTGCCGTATTGCGAGGTACAAGAAGTGGGCGATTGATCGTTATCCCTGTCCATGGTGGAGAACTGAGCGCCTTTGTGATAGGTGAGCGAGTCGCCAGTTGTGTTTGAGCTGGCCGTCAAATGAGCATCGAAGGTCATGGCGTAGTTGGTGCTGGCATCGCCCACGGAGAATCCGGAATACTCATCGACGTACGAAACGCCAGCAGTGGACACAGTTTCCACTCTCAGCTTTTTTGGCGTGCTCCCAGTCAGCTCATTTATTTTTTTCAGGCCTGAATCAAGTGATTTTGATGCAAGATTGGATAAGCATAAGGCTTGCTGTGGCGATTAAAAATGTCTTCTTTTAGTACAAGTCTACAAGTCAAACAGCGACTGTTACAAGTAAATTAATATACAAGGGGTTGTAGCCTAGTGCATGGTTAGAGTCCTTGGACTGAACAGCCGTACGCAGCCTTCAGATGCGCCGCGCAATAGCTGCGGCTGAGCTGTCGGTTGCACATCTGCCGATTGGGGCAGGTGTAATAAAAATATGAATCATCATTTGAAGAATTCGTGCTACTTAAAATTTTACTCACTTTTAAGTCGGCATATGAGTCATCATAACATAAAAAAAAGTCACAGCCCTGCTAAAGGGTCGATGGTAAGTTATTAAATATTTCGTCACAAAGACTTAAGGAAAACAAATGTTTAAATGTTTTTATCTTTTATTACTAAAATAAGCTACTCGTAGGTTAAAACTGTTTCTGTTGAACCAATACTCTCGTAGGTCTCACCGAGCCACATGTCCACTCCATCGCCGAAGCCGTTTTCGTACTCAGTCCAAGTTCGAGCAAAGCTCAGTGCGAGTCCTGTACGACTCATCATCACATGGTATCCGGGAGTAGGAGTAGGAGTAGTATTTGTAGTTGCAGAAGTTGTAGGAGTAGTAGTAGCAATTGTTGTTGTTGATGTTGTTGTTGTTGTTGTTGTTGTTGCTGCTGCTGCTGCTGCTGCTGTTAATGTTGTCAATTCATCTTGAAAATCGTGGAATAGTAGTCATTTAGATTTACTATAATTCTGCATTAATCAATCAGCCAATTATGAGGGTTGTACGGAAAATTGTGTTATACTTGTGTTGCGGAAGTTTGGTAAGTTGTTGGAATGCGTACGCGAGGTAACATGACTTAAGCGAGGGAGAGTGCTCGTAGACTTACAGAAACTCAAATATCCGTTGAAATTTGCATTCTGCTCAGTGGCAATCGATAATTTTTTCCTCACAGCTCGTGCGTATACAGGTTCTCACCTCACCTTCAATGACCAATCTCCCTGTACTTAAAAACAAGTGTCTCTTAATATATAAAAATATATTAATAGCAATTCGATTCATTTTAAACAAATAGCTCGTAAATTGCCGCTTTTAAACGACACCAAAGTGCAACTTACCAAACGTCAGAGGCACAAAAAAGGAACACTTTTTTCCGGACACACGTCGTGGTTCAAGTCTCAGTTACCAAAAAAGGCCCTACAGTATGAAAAAACTGCCCATAAAAAGTGAATGAAACCCGCACTTGCGCACCTTTTACCCTTCGATAAACAATGCTGCTCGGAGCGGCAGCAGAGAAGTCTGCATTGCTCACGCCTGAGAACAGGCACAGCCGAGTCTCTTTCACGTAGGCGGTGGCAGCGCAGACGGCGGCTCCAGCGGCCGAGCACTGCACAGTGCAGTGAATGTCGCTGCTGCCACCAGCTGATGTTATCGGAGCAGCGGAGTTCAGCGACTCCACAGGGTCAGTCGAATACTCTGCAAGGGATTTTTAGTTCACCTTTGCGTTGAATTTATATAATTGGTAAATTAATTAGTCACCGTAGCTGTTACCTGTGCCGTCAAGGTCACTCGCTGCAGCAGCGCAGACCAAGGCGCAGGCGAGAAGAATTTCGCGAATCATGTCAGGAGATTCAGTCTATCAGTGAGGCTCTGGATTCTTGAATGTCTCGGTGAGGCAGCGTTCTACCCGGAGGGGCAGCTCACCCCTATTTATGCCCTGCCTCAAAATGCCGCTCAGGCGTTGGAGCTGCCTCAGGATCTTAGCATTGCGTCGCTTAATTAGCAACGTCTTAGCAAAGACTCCTACTGTAACGCCTAGTGTCACCCACCCCAATCCCATGTTGGCTGCTCCCCTGCATCTCTGCATCTCTTAGCAGTCCCATTGTCTAGTAGCTAGTCCTTTGTTTTAATGGCTCACCCACAGTCGACAGAGCATGGAAACTGAAGAGTTGCGTCGAAAGCTACAGTGCAGCTTTGAAGTTTTGAAGCGATGCAGCAGGTTTAGCTAGTCGGTGTAGTCGAGAGTAATTTGTCTATCATTCACACAGCTTGCAATGAGTGAATGTGAAGCTATTTTAGCTTCACCAGTTTCTTTTGCCGGATTCCCAAAGGTGCATGGCTTCCAAAGGGGAGCCAAGCTGCCATCTGGGGATGAAGCCAGCATGCAAATTCATTTTGCCCACCCTCCCGCCTCTCTGGAACAATGAACCTCTGCTTTCTTTTGGAATTAGGATCTGCTGCTGCGACTGGCGGACGACGCTTTCCTAACGACGGCGGGGTTTACACAACACAGCGCATGCAATTAAAACAGCACTAGACAAGCCCGTAACTACGGAGGCGGGGGCTGGACGGTTAGACTTAGCGGATTACTCTGGTTGCGTTAGAGCATCTGGGGGAGCTCAGTTCACTGTCCTTCTGTGCGGGCCGGCTCACGCATCCACCCTCTCGGTTGCCACGCCAAGTCGGGGTTAGGGGTCGGTCCCGGGCCTGCCCGCAGCTCCTCCCCAGGAGCTGCCTCTGCGCCGGGCTCATTAGAATTCTAAAAAAAGAATTAGAATTGCAAAAAAGCGTTGAAAACTTTCAAGGTCAGCACTGGTACTTTGTATTGGATTGGCTTTTAAAGTACGACGCGTAGCTACTCAATGTTGGCTTTGCTGGTAACTTGGAAAGTTTTATATGTTTCTCGCTACTTTCTATATGACTTTCAAAGTATGGTCTGCGGCACATGCACTGCAACTTGGGAAGTACAGCTTGGCAAGTATGCGATGTCGCTTATTCACAGGACTATAAAAGTAATTTGAAATATTTGATCGGTTTCGGCCTTTTCGGCTCCTTTGGGGAAGGCTCCGAGCCTCAGGTCTCAGAAATAAATCAATTTGAGCCCCCCACTCCTGTCAGATGGTCAGCCCCATGGTAGCTTGATCTTGTGGCGAGCAGTCTAGGTCCTATAGCTAAGAGAGGGACAGCGAGAGACAAGCAGGGAGAATTTTGAATGAAGGTAGAGATTAGCTAATCCGCAGACTAAGCTAACTCGCTGCCACCTGCCCGTGCGTCCTGGCTCACCAAACCGGAACTTTCAAAATCGGGCTTCCGACTAGAGGAGGCTTAGCACTTACCTGCCAACTAGTGTCTTTTTGCTGTCAATCTCGAAGTCATAGCCGATGATAAGAGACTCTGCTGGGACTTGATCACATTGACCATGCAGGTGCAGAGGGGATTTTTGCAGGGGATTCTTGCAGTGGCGAGACTATGGGGTAGCTACATGTACTATTACATTGCTAAATACGAAGATATGTACTTTTGGCCTTCAACGCGCCAACTAGCCTCTCATAGCGCTGATGATCGACTAACTCAAACTTCAGAGACCGCATGATTCTTTACCCGAGCCGCTTGGCGAATCTAGAGTGCACAGAGTACATCTCTAGCGCCGATTCGGCACTATTGACAATTTTGCTAACTGATTTGATAGATTGATCGACTGAGAACTGCCTTGCCATTGGTCCACTGTTACCGGCGCCTGCTAGCTTTGCTACTCATCTGAGCCATCGGCGAAAAAAGAAATAAAACCGATAAAAATAACTGTCAGATTTAACCTTCTCCCTGAATCACTTCACACTTCAGATTGAATTGGAGTATTCAGACTACTAACAGTATTATTAAGTGACTTCTGCCCCAATAACAGCACTGCTGAACAAAATGAGCAAAAGTGTGCGCCTAATCCAGCTACTGAAACAGGGGACAGATAAGGAATCGCCCAATCAAGCAATACTAGGTAGCCTCTCACCCAACCAATCAGAAACTCAACAGCCGGAGACCAGGTAATCCACAGTGACCGAATCGGCTTAGTGCTTCGCAGCTGTAGGTCTGGGACGATGATGTCGCAGTCTTCGCAGATAGCTAGCAGGTGATGATCTTAACCTCGATGATCGGTGCCGTCGACCGGGGGGATTCGTCCTTGATGATGATGGCCGGGCTGTCGCGATCCGGGGATCAAGAGACGACGGTCGAGTCCCGGGAGCCAGAAGTTGTGTGCTGGGTCCGAGCAGGTCCAAAGTTAGGCCAAGCTCCAGGACGTTAAGTCCGAGCGGGCCAAAAACACTGGTTTATATAGCCGCCAACTGGACCGCAATTTGCTAAAATGGAACACCCCGACGCTGATTGGCTGAGCCGATTTGTTATAACTGACGTCAAATTTTCTGATTGGCTGAGCTTGTTGCCACCCAAACTCACGTGACCTGAAGATCCTATCAGTTCCCTCGGGGGCATAAAAATACGACAGGTGCGGTCATAAATCACTCAAAATCGCTACATAATGATTTATGACCTTTCGCGTAGAAATGACAAAAATTAATGAAAAAATATACATTAGAGAGATCTTATTAAGTAAAAAGTGAAGATGGTGAAGAGAAATTGCTAATCGCTAATCCCAAAGTACTTTTAGTGGTAAAACGCAACGCATCTGATGGCCTGTCAAAAATGATGAGAAAAAAGCTACCGCCCGCATCCTCTCAGACCATCTGGCGCCAGCCTCAACACTGAGTGAGGCGCAGGTGGCGAGCCAGGACGGTTTTGGTGAGCCAGGACGCACGGGCTGGTGGCAGCGGGTTAGTTAATCTGCGGATTAGCTGATCTCTACCTTCGAAATTCTCCCTGCTTGTCTCTCGCTGTCCCTCTCTTAGCTATAGGACCTAGACTGCTCGCCACAAGATCAAGCTACCATGGGGCTGACCATCTGACAGGAGTGGGGGGCCAGGACTCTTATTGATTTATTTCTGAGACCTGAAGCCCAAAGGCTTCCCGAAAGGGGCCGAAAGGGCCGAAACCCATCAATAAGTCGCCCAAGGCGCTGCATGAGGGCCTATCTGAAATTATTATTATTTTTATTATATTTTTTTACTACTTTTTTTACTACATGTATATTTCACAAAGCCTATAGTTTCAGTTAAGGCTTGGATCTCTTTAACTGGTTGCCCACTTTAACAAAAGGTCGTTGCATATTCTATGCAGCAGTGATTTTCGGTATTTTTCTCTAAACGACAATCGCTATACTATGACAAAATAAAAATCTTAAAAAGCAACGTTAGGATTGGATTCAGCTTTCATAAAGCAGATGCTCGTTAAAGAAATTGCGATCTATTGATATTTTAGATTGTGGAGTTTTTTGATAACGTATATGTAGGATTTAGTATAGGATATTAGAGATTTAGTATATTTGGATAAGCCAGAAGATCCTGCTCTTTAGAAAATCGCTTTCTAGAGATTTCAGAAAAAATTAAAAGAAGGATATAATAAAAATAGATTTTTATTATATCAAAATAGATCTTTAAGCGGCTATTTTAGCAAATTGAAAAGAAACAAAAAAGTTGTTAAAATTATTGCTTAATAGTTTGTAAAAATTATTTTTTCAGACTCAGTTCTTGTTGGTGTTGAAATCTTTGTGACAGTCGACTAACTTGGCGTCCGGTTTAAAACTTATATACAGACGAATGCTAGATCGATAAATGCTAACTATCGATTTTCATTTGACATTTTAATGTTTAATAAAGGATCGTAAGTGGAGAAAGTGTCTCCTGTAGGATTAAAGTAAATTTAGGTTAGGATTGGACTGACTGAAATCCACAGATTTAGTTTTATAGATTATGTTAGTGCACCACCAAAATAAGCTATAGGTGAGGTTGCGAAAAACTTACGCCGCCATCTCAATGGTATTCGCGAAAGAAATTTTAATTGAACCAAAATATTACAGAACCAACAGCGTATGTGCATTCAAAGCACTCCCGGTCTTCAGAGTAACAAATTCAAGCTAAAATGGATTTAAATCAGCAGCAATCGAATAGCCACTAGAAAATTACCAGCGTATTGCCAACGAATATAGGGATTGTAAGACGAGAAGGTTCCTCCCGTTGGAAGAGTACGCTGACAGCTTTTAAACCACCAGCCGGCATTCGCATAGCCATTAGAACAAGACGAGCTACTTAGATCGTTATCCCTGTCCATGGTGGAGAACTGCATGCCTTTGTGATAGGTGAGCGAGTCGCCAGTTGTGTTTGAGCTGGCCGTCAATCGAGCATCAAAGGTCATGACGTAGTTGGTGCTGGCGTTGCCCACGGAGAATCCGGAATACTCATCGACGTATGGAATGCCAGTGGTGGACACAGTCTCAACTCTCAGCTTTTTTGGCGTGCTCCCAGTCAGCTCGTGTATTTTTTTTAAACCTGAATCAAGTGATTTTGATAGAAGATCTGAAACTCAAAAAGTCCTATAGCGACTGTTCCATGTAAACTAGCCTAGCTACTAGGGGTTGTAGCCTAGTGGTTGCTGCGTCGCAATTACGACTGAAAGGTCGGGGGTTCGATTCTCGACCTACTAGTAGGAACAATTTGTGTCCTTGAGCAAGACACTTAACCCTGCATTGCTTCAGTTCACAATTCAAAGGTGATTGAAGGTGTATGTGGCGACCCCATGCATCCTTGGACTGAACAGCCGTACGCAGCCTTCAGATGCGCCGCGCAAGAGCTGAGCTGTCGGTTGCACATCTGCCCATTGGGGCAGGTTTAATAAAAATATGAATCATCATTTGAAGAATTCATGCTACTTAAAATTTTACTCACCTATAAGTCGGCATATGAGTCATCATAACATACATCAAAAGTCACAGCGCTGCTAAGGGGTCGATGGTAAGTACATCTTTCGGCGCTTCGTCACCAGGACTTTAGGAAAATTAATGTTATAATATTTTAATACTAAAATAAGCTACTCGTAGGTTAAAACTGTTTCTGTTGAACCAATACTCTCGTAGGTCTCACCGAGCCACATGTCCACTCCATCGCCGAAGCCGTTTTCGTACTCAGTCCAAGTTCGAGCAAAGCTCAGTGTGAGTCCTGTACGACTCATCATCACATGGTATCCGGGAGTAGGAGTAGTTGTAGTAGTTGCAGTTTCAGAAGTTGTAGGAGCAGTTGTTGTTGCTGTTGTTGTTGCTGTTGTTGTCAATTTATCTTGAAAATCGTGAAAAAGTATCCATTAAGATTTACTATAATTCTGCATTAATCAATCAGCTAATTATGAGGGTTGTACGGAAAATTGTGTTATACTTTGTGTGGTGACTGCGTTTAGCTTTCTGTGCAGAGTGGGGGATGGGGGGCTGTCTCTCTCTCTCTCTCTCGGATTGTACTCGCGCATGTGCGTTCTCTGGAGCGCGAACACGCCAGAGGTAGCGGCTGATTGGTCAGCCTAGTCAGGCTGGAAAATAAACTGGTATTTATTGAGAGAGCTAGGCTTGGCCGGCTCTAAGCTTTTCCTCTCTGCAAGCCACACAGACTTTGTTACACTTTAATGTGTTGCGGAAGTTTGGCAAATTGTTGGAAAGCGTACGCGGGGTAACAGGACTTGAGCGAGGGAGATTGCTCGTAGGCTTACAAAAACTCAAATAACTGTTGAAATCAGCATTCTGCTCAGTGGCAATCGATAATTTTTTCCAGACAGCTCGTGCGTATACAGGTTCTGTAAGTCAATGACCGATCTACTTGTACTGTAAATTCACGTATATCTTCATATATAAAAAAATCGCAGTTCAAGTCATTTAAAAAAATGAATCGCCACTTTTAAGCGACACCAATGTTGTGTCAATGCAACTTACTAAACGTCCGCAACACGTGTAAAAGTAACACTATTTTCCGGACACACGTCGTGGTTCAAGTATCAGTTGCAAAAAAGAGCCGACAGTATGAAAAAAACTGCCCATAAAAAGTGAATGAAGCCCGCACTTGCGCACCTTTTACTCTTCGATAAACGATGCTGCGCGGAGCGGCAGCTGAGAAGTCCGCATTGCTCACGCCTGAGAACAGGCACAGCCGAGTCTCTTCCACGTAGGCGGTGGCAGTGCAGACGGCGGCTCAAGCGGCCGAGCACTGCACAGTGCAGTGAATGTCGCTGCTTCCACCAGCTGATGTTATCGGAGCTGTGGAGTTCAGCGACTCCACAGGATCAGTCGAATACTCTGCAAGGAATTTTTAGTTCACCTTTGCGTTGAATTTTTACAATTGGAAAATAAATGAGTCACCGTAAGCCTGTTACCTGTGCCGTCAAGGTCACTCGCTGCAGTAGCGCAGACCAAGGCGCAGACGAGAAGAATTTCGCGAATCATGTCAGGAGATTCAATCTATCAGTGAGCTCTGGATTCTTGAATGTCTCGGTGAGGCAGTGTTCTACCCGGAGGAGCAGCTCACTCCTATTTATGCACTGCCTCAAATGCCGCTCAAACAGCCTGCCAGATTCTCAGGCATTGGTGCTGCCCTAGGATCTGAGCATTGCGTCTCTTAGCAACGTGTTTTAGCGCAACAACAGTAGCTGAGACTATTTTCTTGCCAAATACGCTCGTAATATCAACTCTTAACTCCTTGTGTCACCCACCCCAATCCCACGTTGGCTGCTCCCTGCATCTCTTAGCAGTCCCATTGTCTTGTAGCTAGTCCTTTGTTTTAATAGCTCACCTCACTGTCGACAGAGCATGGACGCTGAAGAGACGCGTGAAAAGCTAGCAGTGGAGGTTTGATGCGACTCAGCAGGCCTAGCTAGTTGGTGTAGTCTGGAGTAATTTGTCTATCATTCACACAGCTTGCAATGAGTGAATGTGGGCATTCTTTCGGATAACGATCATTCCGTTTCTTACAAGTTTCGGTTGACGATCACCTATGAAAATGGTATACTGTGCTGTAGAAATCATGGTAAAACGGCAACTATATAATTAGTTTCGGAAGGCGATCATTTCAATATAAGTTTTGAATAGAAAGGATCGCGATCCGAAACCACAGAAAAACAGAGAAACTTTCCAATTTAAAACCAGCAACATCAATAGCATTATTTCTGTCATGGACGTGTATATAATCAGTTTCGGAATGCGATCATTTCAATGATACTTTTGAATACAAATGATCGTGATCCGAAACTACAGCTTTTCTTTCTCATATTTCAGTAGCACTCACTATGGCATGCTCAAAACCTGCCAAAGAACGGAAAATTGAACGTGCCGGCTCATTTGTTGATTTGAAGCCACTGGAGCATATCGAGGAACTGGTGTGTCCCATGTCATGGCGCTTTATTACAGCTGAAAACTGGATTGGCCTTCTTCAAAGAGAAGGACTGCTTCCGGAAACCATGCCCTGCCCTATTTGTGCATCGTCAATGAACATTGTCAAGGCCCATAATTCGACAGACGGCGTCGTGTTCCGGTGCAAGAAGGGAGCTGGTTCGCCATTTGGAGCACATGAAAAAAGAGTCTCCATTAGAAGGGGAACTTTTTTCGAGAATTTTAAACTGAATCCAATGGACATCATTGGGTACTGCATTGGTTATCTTCTGAACACTCCGCAAAGGTAAGCCATGTACTTTCGGTGGACGATCATTACAATGTACAAATTACATTAAGAATGATCGCCTTCCGAAACTGAGGGGGGGGGGTGCATCCATATTATAACCCACAGTTCACTGCGCGCCATGTACGGCATTGAAGCGGAGGCAGCCGTGCAATGGGGCCACTTCATTCGAGACGTAATGTGTGAATGGTTCAAGACACGTCGAGATACGATCTCTCTTGGCGGTGTCGGACACATCGTTGAAATAGATGAGTCCCTCTTTGGCCGAAAGATGAAATATAACCGAGGTGCGAAACTGGGCCAACAAATTTGGATTTTCGGCATGACAGACAGACACGATGGCCGTACTGTCATTTGGCCTGTTGAAAACAGGTCAAAAGAAACTCTTCTACCTTTAATTGAGAAGTTCATTCTCCCCGGAACGACTGTATTCAGCGACGGCTGGTCTGCTTACCTTGACTTGGAACACATGGGTTACAGTCACTGGGTTGTCTGCCACAAAGAGCACTTTAAGACGACTATTGAACGAAATGGCGAGAAGAAAGACGTACACACGAATCGCATTGAGGGCTTTTGGGGTACTGCAAAAGCCAAATTTAAGAACATGCGTGGAACTAGCGCACTACACTTCGCTTCATACCTAGTCGAGCTAATGTACCGCTCCCACCATAACAAAGAAATGAAACAGTTCGTCCATGAGTTCTTCCAGGACTTAAAGCACGTCTACCCCTTGGATGGTGCTCCACGGGTTTTGGATGAGCGCCTCTTTGGCCTCAACTTTGAACGTCTGTCTGTTGAATGAAATGATTACTGCTCCTAAGACAATAAAAACTCTGTACTTTCGGAACGCGATCATTTCAGGGCTACCTTCATATTAAAATGATCGTCTTCCGAAACTGACTTACGTTCACTAGATGTTAAACTTTGAGACACTAATTTTTTTCTAGAATTGCCAAGCTGTAGTTTCGGAAGACGATCATTCCATCCGAAATTGATTTAATACACGTGGCGGTTACTACGAAATACACGATTCACGACTGATAGCCCCAATGTTGGGTTTTTTAATTTCTGGACTATTTGTTTGACTCGCTTTCTTACTTTCAATTTCAATTACCCAGAACTTTTACATTGGTGATCGTCACTTTTCAGGTGATCGTCATCCGAAAGAATGCCTGAATGTGAAGCTGCTTTAGCTTCACCAGTTTCTTTTCTGGATTCCCAAAGCTGCATGGCTTCCAAAGGGGAGCCTCGCAGTTTTCTGCAGCTGCCACCTGCAGATGGCAAAGATGGCAGATGGCAAAGAGCCGCGCCTCTTTTGAACCCTTGTTTGTCTTTTAACTTTTTACTGGACACTTTTCTTTGGGCCGGCTTTCCTTGGAAAGAATGTTCTGCTGCAACTGATGGGCTGGGGATTCAAAGCCTTACTTGGCCTCAGGGCATCCCTTCCGTCCATGATCTGGTCTCTTGGACAGCAGGACTTGAGGTTTCCCAGCGCAGGAAACCATAAACAAAGTGCTATCTGTGTCTTATGTCACCTGAATAGACAAATTAAATCTATTTTGGTGGTTTTGAGATAAAACAATCATGGATTCAATGACATACGATAAGCACGCTCACATGTTTTTGAGTCAGCAGTATGGTTACCCATTCCTTCCTCTACTAGCCATGCAATTCATTCTGCTTGCAGGCTCAGAGTTGCTTGTCTGTGTGAAGCAACTTATGCGAACCTGCTGTTGACTACTCCCTGACAAGGCAAGACAACAACAGCTCAGATAATCAATAAACTTGCTTGGCCTCCGCGCTTCTTCTTCGCTCCAAAGACTCTTAAACAATGTAATCACCTGTCACTCAAGCACCACTTCCACAGCCTCAGGAATCAGCGATGCATTCTGTGAACAGCTCCTCTGGACTGCAGGGGTTCAACGGCAGTGCAGATGCAATGCGTCTCTCTGCAGGTTGCAATTCAAGCAGAACCTACTGCAAGAGTTGGCTGACTTATTTAACTCAAGGACCAGATAAATAATCTAGCCCATGGCTGCGGGCCAGGTGAGAGTGGAATGAGAGATGAAAGGATAGAGAAGGAACCCACCTGTGCTGGTTTGTGGCCTGGGTGTGCAGGCTGGGTACTTGGCCCGGAGTTCGACGTGCTGCGTTATTTCTTTTTGGTCTATCATCTCACCTGAGTCCTGACTGAGCAATTCGGCTCAACTACTGGACAAGTTGGAGTTCGTAACTTTGTGACTTCATGTATTAGTCACCCCCCAGAAAGGGCATTAATTTTTATTCTAACGCCAATTTTTTCAAATGAAAAATTTGTAAAAATGCTTTTGGCAGGTTAACCTTTAAAAAAGTCTCAATAGAACTGCATGGAGTGAATGCAAGTTACCTGAATGCTCTGGATGTAAACCTAAGCTTCGTACGTGTGCTACGAGCCTATCTTCGACACAGCTATTTCCGATTACATCTCCGAATGGCAGTCTCATTTTTAGCCAAAACAGACTGTCTCTACCATAAATCCGTGATATCTCTACACCCTGTTTAATCAGGTAATCATACAAGTGAATGCTAGCATAATATAATTTGTTTAAATTTTATTGCCGATTTCAAGATTGCATTTGAATTTGATCTCGATTTGTTAAACTCAACAAATGACCGTTTCCTCTTGGTTTTTCAATTATTTAATTGAGATGCATGTACTTCTCTGTAATGAGGCAAAAATACACAGCTATAAAATGAAAACAGCTAGCTATTAGCTCAAAATTGTAAACGTCTTGCTACGTTTAAAATCACTACCCTGGTATCTTATTTCCTCAAGCTTCTTTTGCAAGCAAGTTTTATTTCTCACCGAATTACAGTTAAAAACACATTAGTAAATCAATGCTAAGTGTCTATAAGTACTCAAACTGTTTGAATAGTCCCTATTAAGATGGAGTTCAACAGATTTTGCGAATGATCGAGCTGCATGCCCAATTTACGTAGATCGTCCCAGTTGCTGATGGCGGCACTATTCAAAATTTACTTGCAGTGTACAGCAGGCAATGATGTTGATTCTACAGCGCGGGGCAGAGCTGACTCAGAGTGGCCACATTGACTTGGTTCTCGTGAACGGAAATTGGCTAGAAAGTCAAGCAGCGGCTGTACAACCTGTGTGACGGTGTGCAGTATTGAAGCGCTTGTATGTGCTCAGAACGATTTCCCCGAAGGCTTTGCACCACGCAGGGTGCCTACAGGACCTCTGAATTTATTCCAAAAAGATGTATATTCATGCATAAACAGAAACGTTTATACTCCACAAAGACATGATTTCCGTTAAGGCTTGGGCCTCCTAAACTGGTTTTCCAATTCACCAAAAGATCGCTTTTCTCTGCAGCAGTGAGCTACTACCCTGGTCTTACTGGCATTTTGTCTCTCTAGATGAACAATTAAACATATACAATTTTTAATTCAATTAATATTAATGCTAATACGCTATGCTCGTATTTTCTTTATTCTGTAAAGGTTATGCAATGGCTACCTTTCCTATATACGAGCCAGTATAGCATTTTCCAAGCCAATTGAGCCTAGGAGCTAGCAATTTAATCCTTATTGGGAGAATCAAGCTATTGAAGACTTGTTTTTCATTGTCTATGGCCCGAAAGGGAGTCTATGAAGCAACCAATTTGAGAATCTGGGCGCGCAATTAATCCTTTTCACAGTGCTCGTATATCCTTCATAACTTCACTAAAATAACGTCTGCAAGTAGATGGCATATCAAAAAACGATTGACATTAACACTTTGATTTCAGAGAAACCAATCAAAAACAGGCAAATGCAAAACCATAGCATACAGTATAAACCGAGAACAATCGTGTCTCTCAAAACAGTGTTGGACAGATTGAAATCAAACCCGATCAATGTTCAGAGCTCTTTCAACGTCATTATAGGATTGCTATCCAGTGATAAAAGAAGCAGTTGCATGTGCTGCTCTTCCAGTTTCTCCACCCCCTCGTGCGCGGTCCCGTCATCCCGTGATTTCATAGCGACGCCTGTTAGAATACACTGTTTTTCTCTTTACGTCCAGTCATCGCGAAATGTGCTCAGCACTATCACCTCTCTCAGGTCGTACTTTTTGTTGCTTATCTTGCAATAGGGTTCTCGCCCTGCAGGATTCTGCTCAACTGCACTGCATCTTGGGCTGTATCAAAACTTTGGTCACTGCTCTGCTCGCTAAATTTTTCGTCTGCCATATCCATGTTTGTCTAATGAAATCTGTTATTTTCTATGGTCTGAGGCTTGCACAACTGTGGAAAGGATCAATTGCGCGCCCAGATTCTCAAATTGGTTGCTCCATAAACCCGCTTTTGGGCCATAGACAATGAAAAACAAGTCTTCAATAGCTTGATTCTCCCACTAAGGATTAAATTGCTTGCTCCTAGGCTCAATTGGCTTGAAAAAAGCTATATTAGATTATTTGAAAAGGAACATGACACTTTTCTTTCACATTCAACCTCTAACAACCCAAGAAGGCATTAATGGAAGATTAATATGTCGATGCCATGGGATTCAGCTTTAATCAAAAGGATGCTCGTATTAAAAATTACGAGCAATTTTTTATTGTGAATTTTTTAATAACTTATATTTAAGACTTAGGATTTAGGATAAAATAAACTGGAGATAAGCCAGAATATCTTGCTTTTTATCAAACAGCTTTCTAGAAAGTATAAAGATTAATATATTAGGAGAAAAGTATAATAAAAATAGACGTTTTACTTTTCAGCGACTGTTTTAGCGAATAGAAAAGATACAAAAAGTTGTTAAAATGATTGCTTTATACGAGTAACTATATTTTTTTAACTTGAAACTCCAGTTTTTGTTAGTGCCGAAATCTTTGAGGCAGTCTAATAATTTGGTGCCTGTTAAATCAAATATATGTGAATGCTGGACTGATAGGTGCTAGCATAACGCCAATAAATGTAGGGATCGTAAGTGGAGACAGTGCCTCCTGTAGGATTAGCGTAATGGCAGTGTTTAAACCACCAGCCGCCATTACCGTATCGCGAGGCACAAGAAGTGGAAGATTGATCGTTATCCCTGTCCATGGTGGAGAACTGCATGCCTTTGTGATAGGTGAGCGAGTCGCCAGTCGTGTTTGAGCTGGCCGTCAATCGAGCATCGAAGGTCATGGCGTAGTTGGTGCTGGCATCGCCCACGGAGAATCCGGAATACTCGTCGACGTACGAAACGCCAGCAGTGGACACAGTCTCCACTCTCAACTTCCTTGGCGTGCTCCCAGTCAGCTCATTTATTTTTTTCAGGCCTGAATCAAGTGATTTTAATGCAAGATTGGATAAGCATAAAGCTTGCTGTGGCGATTAAAAATGTCTTCTTTTAGTACAAGTCTACAAATCAAACAGCGAGTGTTACATGTAAATTGGTCTACAAGGGGTTGTAGCCTAGTGGTTAGAGCGTCGTACTCAAGACCGAAATGTCGGGGGTTCGATTCTTGACCCAGTTCGGTACAATGTGTCCTTGAGCAAGACACTTAACTCTGCATTGCTCCAGTTCACAATTCAAGGGTAATTCAAGGTGTATGTGGCAACCCCCCAGTCCTTGGACTGAACAGCCGTACGCAGCCTTCAGATGCGCCACGCAATTGCTGCGACTGAGCTGTCGGTTGTACATCTGCCCAGTAGAGCTGATGTAATAAAAATTTAAATTTTTTTTGAAGAGTTTTTGCTACTTAGAATTTTACCAACCTTTAAGTCGGCATGTGAGTCATCATAAGATATTAAAAGTCATCGCCCTGCTAAAGGGTCGATGATAAGTATATCTCCCGGCACTTTGTCACCAAGATTTCAGAAAAACAAATGTTTTAATGTTTTGCGTTTTAATACTAAAGTAAGTTAGTCAAGGTAGTTTCTGTTGAGCCCTAAGTCTCACCGAGCCACACGTCCACTCCATCGCCGAAGCCGTTTTCGTACTCAGTCCAAGTTCGAGCAAAGCTCAGTGTGAGTCTTGTGCGACTCAGCAGCACATGGTACCCGGGAGCAGGACTAGTTGTCGTTGTCGTAGTTGTAGTAGTAGTTGTAGTTGTTGTTGTCAATTCCTCTTAAAGAATCATAAAAAAACTTTCATTTAGATTCACTATAATTCTGCATTTCTTAATCAACTGATTATGAGGGTTTTCCGGGAGAGAGCTAGGAATCCTTAAAAGAGCCGACGGCTCGCTCACTGAGAACCCAGGAGAAACACTGGAAGCGATGCTAACAGCGTTTTTCCCGAACGAGATAGCCAGGCCCGACCCCCCTGACCACTCAGTGGGCGGACACGTACTGGCTGACTCAATCATTACTTCCTGCGAGAGGTGGTGAAATGCACCGGTTTCCTGCAGAACCTTTGCTGGCTCCTGAAAGCCATGTTCTCGGCTTTGTTCCGAAACCCTGGACCGAGGCTAAGGTGGTTTTATCCCCAAGCCCAACCGACTGGACTACCGGTCCATTAAATCCTTCAGGCCTATCAGCCTCACCTCCTCACTGGTGAAACTGTTGGAGAGACTGGTGCTCTGGCGCCTCCTCTCTGTGGAACTGAAGAACAAGCCGCTCAGCCTTTCGGGCAGGCAGGTCCACGGAGACGCGCTTCACGTCTTGGTCGACATGCTGTAGAAAGCCATTCTTGGCAATGACTACGCTCTCGCTGTCTTCCTCGACATTGTTGGAGCCTTCGATAATGTCCTCTTTGAGGCTTTTGACAGAGCTCTTCGTGCTAGAGGAACCCACTCGCACCTCACCCGGTGGATCATGTATACGATCAGCCACCGTACTGCCACCGCGCACCTGCTGGGCCACCAACGGACGGTAACCGTCTGCAAAGGCAGCCCCAAGGCTGTGTTCTCTCTCCATTTCTCTGGAACATGGTCATCGATGAGCTCCTTAGGGACAGCCATCTTGACCCCATCCTTAAGGTCGGTTACGCCGATGATGTCACAGCCGTGGCATCCGGACCGTCACCTGAAACCCTTAGGGATCTTCTACAAAACTTTATTCGCTCTGCTGAACAATGGGCGGACAGATGCGGCCTCAGACTCTCTGAGACCAAAACTGTCGCGATCATGTTCACAGGGTCAACTGCGTATTCGGCCACTAAAGCTTTACGGGGGGGGGGGGTGGAAATCCCATCCTGCAAGCAAACCAAGTGTCTCGGCGTTACGCTCGACCACAGGCTGAGCTGGTCCACCCACGTTCAGGCCAAAACCAAAAAAGCCCTCGCGATTCTTGCGCAGTTGTGCAGAGCCGTCGGCACCACCTGGGGCCTCACTTCGAAGCGGCTCTGGTGGATCTATACCGCAATGGTCCGGCCGGCCGTTACTTACGCCGGCCTGGTCTGGACCAGCGCTTTGCAGATTAAAACCTGCCACGAAGCCCTCAAAAAGGTGCAGGGACGTGCGTGTCGCATGATCCTGAATGCCCCGCTCTCTGCACCCTTTGACGGCCTCAATGCTTTCCTCTGCCTCCCGCCCCTGGACATCTTCGTCCGTCGCGAGGTTGCTAAAACTACCCGCCGGCTCATCGAGGCTGGCGTTAGCTTCAAGCCACAAAGAGCGATGGCGAAGCGCAAGTTCCTGCCGCACTCTGACCTGTGCCTTGAAGTTCTGGAGGAGAGTAGGAGTGCGGCTGTCCTTTCGGATTGTAAGCCGCGCTCCCTCAATCTCTACTAACGCTTCAAGGTCACTATCCCCTCTAGGGAAAACGCCGACGACAGCTGGGCCCCTCAGGAGGCTCACTGCTTCACTGACGGATCTCCAAAGACGGTATATCTGACTTTGGAGTTTGCATCCTTATCAACGGCCGCGTGATCGCCACTCACGCCCAACACACTGGCAGACTCTCCAGCGTCTTCCAGAATGAAGTTTGCCATCAGCTCCTGTGCAGCTGAGCTCCATTGCAGGGACTTCAAGGACAACAGAATCTTCTACCACTCTGACAGCCAGGCCGCCTTGCAGGCCCTTTGTCACACCACTACGAACTCCCGAACAGTTCGCGACTGTATCGGGCAGCTCAACAAGCTGGCTCGGAGAAACTCCGTCCGGCTCACGTGGATCACAGGACACGCCGGCTTCAGAGGTAACGAGCTCGCCGACTCCCTCGCCAAGGCGGGTAGTTCTGGCTCGCTCCTTGGCCCCGTGCCTCTGCTCCCATCCCCGCTACGGTCATTAATCGTCAGATTAACGGCTGGGCGGACATCCTGCACTTGCGCAGATGGGGTGGCATTTCCAACTGCCGCCAATTCCGTGCGGCAGTGCCTAATCTGTCCCTCCAGCTGCGGAGAATCCTTTTGAACAAAAATCGAAAAGATATCCGGGCTCTCATTATGACCTTCACAGGTCACGGTTGCTTTGCCAGGCATTGCTTCCTCCGAAGTGTTCGCCGGAGCGAACTCTGCCCCTTCTGCAACCTAGAGAACGAAGACGCCAAGCACTTTGTCTGCTACTGTTAGGCCTTCAACCGAGACCGGCTCAACCACCTCGGGCCCAACCCGTCCCTGGACGACGCTTGCCGGCCCGAGAATATCCCACGGCTCATCCGGTTCCTCCGGGCCACCAAGCGAGCCTCCGTCTTCCCCACCGAAGACAACGCTGCAGACAGGACCGGCAGACCTCCCTGACTGGCCCCGCGCCCTAGCCTATGCGGGTCTTTCAGGGATTAGCGGAATGGGCGACGCTCGCCTACCCGCTGCGTCTTCGGACCGCCCTGCTAACTAACTAACTAACTAAAGGTATTCCGGAAAATAGTGTTACTTTTACGTGTTGCAGACGTTTGGCAAGTTGCATTGACACAAGTTTGGTGTCGTTTGAAAGCGGCAAGTTTCTTCTCTAACATGACTAACGCGCTCTCGTAGAGGGAGATTGCTCGTAGACTTTCAGAAGCTCAAATATCTGTTAAAATTAGCATTCTGCTCAGTGGCAATCGATACTTTTTTTAGACAGTTGTTCTGCCGAGACAGCTTAGGTGTCTATAGGTTCTGTAAGTCAATGACCGATCTTTTTATACTTAAATACACATATCTCTTGATATATAAACTCAAATTGATTGAAGTTTAAATAATTTTTTAAAAAAGCTTGTCGCTTTTGAACGCCACCAAACTTGTGTCAGTGCAACTTACCAAATGTCCGCAACACGAAAAATAACACTACTTTGCGGACGTCTGTCGTAACTAATGTATCAGCTGCCACAAAAGGGTCCTACAGAATAGCCAAACCACTTATAAAAATTGAATGAAATCAGCTCCGAAACCCAGCAATTGCGAACCTTTCACCCTTCGGAAGACGGTGCTGCGCGGAGCGGCAGCTGAGAAGTCCGCATTGCTCACGCCTGAGAACAGGCACACCCGTGTCTCCTCTACGTAGGCGGTGGCAGCGCAGACGTCGGCTCCAGCGGCCGAGCACTGCACAGTGCAGTGAATGTCGCTGCTTCCACCAGCTGATGTTATCGGAGCTGTGGAGTTCAGCGACTCCACAGGGTCAGTCGAGTACTCTGCAACGAATTTTTGTTCACCTTCGCGTTGAATTTTTACAATTGGAAAATAAATGAGTCACCGTAAGCTGTTACCTGTGCCGTCAAGGTCACTCGCTGCAGCAGCGCAGACCAAGGCGCAGGCGAGAAGAATTTCGCGAATCATGTCAGGAGATTCAGTCTATCAGTGAGCTCTGGATTCTTGAATGTCTCGGTCAGGCAGCGTCTCACCCGGAGGAGCAGCTCACTCATATTTATGCCCTGCCACAAATGCCGCTCAAACAGCCTGCCAGATGCTCAGACATTGGAGCTGCCCTAGGATCTGAGCATTGCGTCTCTTAGCAACGTGTTTTTAGCGCAGCAACAGTAGCTGAGGCTATTTTCTTGCCAAACTTGACTTTGACTCTTAACTCGTAGTGTCACCCACCCTCATCCCATGTTGGCGCTCTCTGCATCTCCTAGCAATCCTATTGTCTTATAGCTAGTCCTTTGTTTTAATAGCTCAGCCACAGTCGACAGAGCATGGACGCTGAAGAGTCGCGTAAAAAGCCAACAGTGGAGCTTTGAATCTTTCATGCACCAGGCAGCTAGTCGGTGTAGTTGGGAGTAATGAGTAAATGTGAAGCTGTTTTAGCTTCACCAGTTTCTTTTCAGGATTTCCAGAGCTGCATGGCTTCCAAAGGAGGGGAGGGCCTCGCAGTTTTTCTGTGGGAAGCAGCTGCCACCTGGGGGTATGAAGCCAGCAAATCCAGTTTTCCAACCCGATCCCGTCTCTCTGGAACAATGAACCTCTGCTTTCTTCAACTCCGCGCCTCTTTTGGATCCCCTTATTGTTTTTTAACTTTTTACTGGACACTTTTACTTAGGCTGGCTTTCTGTAGGAAGAATCTGCTGTTGCAACTGGTGGTTAGGGGATTCAAAGCCTACGTACGAGTG
Organism: Macrostomum lignano; assembly: GCA_002269645.1. Taxonomy (NCBI): domain Eukaryota; kingdom Metazoa; phylum Platyhelminthes; family Macrostomidae; genus Macrostomum; species Macrostomum lignano. The sequence goes on along the minus strand of NIVC01001222.1, from coordinate 32,762 downwards.
CTGACAACAACAGCTCGGAAAACCAATGAACTTGCTAGGCCTCCGCGCTTCTTCTTCGCTCCTAAAACTCAAAAACAATGGAATCACCTGTCACTCAACCCCCATTTCCACAGCCTCAAGGATCTGTCACTGTTTGAGCAGCTCCTTCTCTGGGCTGCTGGGGCTCAACAGCAGTGCAGATGCAATCCGTCTCTGCAAACTGCAAGATAGAAAAGATAGAGAAGAGAGAGAAGAGAGAATAGATAGAGAGAATAGAAAGGAGGAGATGAGATATGAAAGGATGGAGGAGGAGAAGAGGGGAAAGAGAGATTAGAGAGAAGGAAGAGAGAAAAGGAAAGAGAGAAACGAAGAGGGTAGAGAGGAAAGGGGAGGGAAAAGAGAAGAGGGGAGAGCTGAGAAGAGGCGCAAACCCCGAGTGGGCCGGATTGCTATTGTGAAGTTTCAAAAGATCCGAGGGCTGGAGATAGAAGCTTTTCAGGCTGCATGTGACCCCCCCCCCCTGGCAGGAGTTTGCCGACCCCTGGCCTACTGGTTCATATACTATTGTTCAGTGCATCGTTGGCAGCAGCACCTCCAACACAGGCGAACACCCACGGCCGACGTTCGCCCCAAACCCAGAAACGCGCCCTGTAACGCTGTTTAAAAAAAACCAGACGGCGTTACTTTGATTGTAAGCTTTTGGCAATCGCATGAGGCTGTCTGATTACTGGAAAATCACTCGGCAATGACCACTGCAGGCATTGTTTACTCCAAGGGCAATGATCACTGCAGGCATAGGTCACTGCAGGCATTGGCATTGGGCACTGCAGGCATTGTTTACTCCAAGGGCAATGATCACTGCAGGCATAGGTCACTGCAGGCATTGGCATTGGGCACTGCAGGCATTGTTTACTCCAAGGGCAATGATCACTGCAGGCATAGGTCACTGCAGGCATTGGCATTGGGCACTGCAGGCATTGGTCACTGCAGGCATTGGTCACTGCAGGCATTGGCATTGGTCACTGCAGGCATTGGCATTGGTCACTGCAGGCATTGGTCACTGCAGGCATTGGTCACTGCAGGCATTGGTCACTGCAGGCATTGGTCACTGCAGGCATTGGTCACTGCAGGCATTGGTCACTGCAGGCATTGGTCACTGCAGGCATTGGTCACTGCAGGCATTGGTCACTGCAGGCATTGGTCACTGCAGGCATTGGTCACTGCAGGCATTGGTCACTGCAGGCATTGGTCACTGCAGGCATTGGTCACTGCAGGCATTGGTCACTGCAGGCATTGGTCACTGCAGGCATTGGTCACTGCAGGCATTGGTCACTGCAGGCATTGGTCACTGCAGGCATTGGTCACTGCAGGCATTGGTCACTGCAGGCATTGGTCACTGCAGGCATTGGTCACTGCAGGCATTGGTCACTGCAGGCATTGGTCACTGCAGGCATTGGTCACTGCAGGCATTGGTCACTGCAGGCATTGGTCACTGCAGGCATTGGTCACTGCAGGCATTGGTCACTGCAGGCATTGGTCACTGCAGGCATTGGTCACTGCAGGCATTGGTCACTGCAGGCATTGGTCACTGCAGGCATTGGTCACTGCAGGCATTGGTCACTGCAGGCATTGGTCACTGCAGGCATTGGTCACTGCAGGCATTGGTCACTGCAGGCATTGGTCACTGCAGGCATTGGTCACTGCAGGCATTGGTCACTGCAGGCATTGGTCACTGCAGGCATTGGTCACTGCAGGCATTGGTCACTGCAGGCATTGGTCACTGCAGGCATTGGTCACTGCAGGTATTGGTTGTGCTGCCGTTGCAAGAATAAAAGAACTTGAAGCAACATTTTTACCCTGAGTTCTTTTGTGAAAGCAAACTTTTTTAACCATCTGATCTTGGATTTCCTTTCCATTGATCGTGCGAAATAAATGACTCTTTTGTAGTCGTGCAAAAGCGACTACAGAATAATTCATGCATTTTAATTTTACCCGCATGTTCTAATAGATGTAGCCGCAGCATAAGTAACGTCTTGAGCAGTGTTTTTTAGAGTCAGCTGAGGCTTTTAAAGCAAGGCAGACTTGCAGGGGATGCTGAAAACTTTTCTCTTTGGATAAAATTTGCTCTCACATAGGTTAGTATAAGAACTCCCATCTCAAGCAGCTGAAACTACCAGATCGACAGGGCCGCTTGGGCACTGTTCTTCGTGGCTCCTGACTTTGGAACAATGGTCATTTGCCCTCAACCTCACTCCCTTGGCCTTGTGGAGCTGTGAGTGCTGTGACTGCTGCTCTGTGACTTCTCAATTCTTGCTGCTACGTAATAGTAGCTATTTCAGTCTCCTGGCTTCAGAAACATTATTCAGTACATGTACGTCAGGAATTGCGAGCACATTTGGCTACACGCTGTAACCGCTAAAAGAAATAAATGTGTGCAAACTGAGTGTTGGGTGAATAAAAAAACAAAGCCAGAGAACAATTTAACAAAGTTTTCAAAGACTGAGAATTAACGCTGGTAAAATTAAGGCTTTTTGTTAAAAAAGAATTTTGTTCGGTTAATAATAATGACAAGTAGAAGGATGCATAAGTTTTTGTGCTAAAATGAACGCAGTAAGGTGGTGCAAGATATAGATAAAAATACAAAGAAACTAGTGCTTTCACGACCCCATGACGATTAGAAATTCTGGGCCGCTGTACACCCTATGTGTGCGTGTGCATGAGTGCGTGCCTGTATACAGTATTGGAGTATTGGTGCTCTTCTACATGTAATGTGCTCAGGATTCAGCAGAATGAGCAGAATTTCCGCTGATTGTATATTACAGGTTTCTAATTGGATTTAGTAAGGATTAAGCTAGGAATAGATATTTAAAGCTATATTTGTTTTGGTCATATACTCGTATTTTTCTATTGGGTTACAACTTTGTTTATCTATTTTCAGAGGTGTGTCTGATTCAAATTTGGTTTCCTGTTTAGCTTTATTGCCGAGTGCCCCTTGCCCGCGCACGCTGAATGTTACATGTAGTTCTCTCGTAGAACTACATGGCATTAAACTTGTATGAGCTACTAGTCTCAGATTGCATCTCGATCTGGACATGCCCAACTATAATTGGGATTGCTATACTTCTGCCTTGTACGTGTAGTTCGTCTGCACTCAAGCTCGCCTGCAAGAACGTCACACACTCATTTATTTCAATTGAACAATTACCAATCTATGCGATCTTGAATTTATTGGCATAGTATTCCGTAATTGCTAATAGAATTAAAAAAATGATAAGTAATAATAATAACAACATTAAAACTTAACCGAATTCAATCGGCAACTGTGATCAAACAGTGGATTCATTAAACATTTCGATCTATTGTAGATTGCGTATTTTTGATAGCATATAATGATATATTTCGGATTTCGATTTATAATCTAGGACTTATGATATACAGTTTAGGATAAACGATTGCATTAACTACTACTTACGCTGATAGCCAGAAAATCTTGCTTTTTGACGAGTACGAAGAATATACGAGCGTAAAAATAGATTGTAATATAGTATTGTTAAATATTTATTTGTTTTAAGCTGCTGAAAGATACAAAAAGTTGTTTGGGTGAGTGCTTGACAAGTGTAAATTTTTTTCAGACTTGAAACTCCACTTCTTATGAGTGCAGAAATCTTTCGAGCAAGTCTAAAAATTTGGTGTCTGCAAGATCAAATACAGTCGAACGCTAGATTGATAAGTGCAAGAGTAACGCCAATAAATGTAGGGATCATAAGTGGACAAAGTATATCCTGTAAGATTAGAGTAAAATTAGGGTAGGATTGGACTGACTGAAATCCGCAGATATAGTTTTATAAATTATAATAACAAATAGTTTTATAATAATAATAATAGTGCGCGCCAAAATAAGATATTATTGGGGAATAGGTTGCGAAAATCTTGCGTCTATCAAATCATTATCCGTACCCTTTCAGGGGGGCAGGAGTTGTAGTAGTAGTAGTTGTTGTTGTTGATGTAGTTGTTGTTGTTGTTGTTGTTGTTGTTGTTGTCAATTCCTCTGAAGAAAAGCATTTATTCAGATTTACTGTTAATTGTGCATCAAAAAATCACTTAATTAGCTAAAGTTCCAGTTACAATAAAAATGTACTAAGTAACCAATCTGCCTGTGAAAATTGACTCAAACAAGCCCCGAAACCTAACACTTGCGCACCTTTCACTCTTCGATAAACGATGCTGCGCGGAGCGGCAGCAGAAAAGTCCGCATTGCTCACGCCTGAGAACAGGCACACCCGAGTCTCTTCCACGTAGGCGGTGGCAGCGCAGACGGCGGCTCCAGCGGCCGAGCACTGCACAGTACAGTGAATGTCGCTGCTGCCACCAGCTGATGTTATCGGAGCTGTGGAGTTCAGCGACTCCACGGGGTCAGTCGAGTACTCTGCAAATAGTTGAGAACTTGCATTGATGCCATCGTATAAAGATGTGTTGGGCTGCGCCCTTCCAGTGATTGTGTTTTCAGTTTTCTTGCTACCCCGCCCGGTCCCCCGTCTCGCGCCAGGGCCAGGGTTTGTGAGAGGCGTAAGCCTTAACCCTGGCCTACCCCTTTCTGCACCCAGCCCCCGGCCCAACTTCTGTCCAATCTGGGTGCTGACCCTACCCCCTCCCTCTTTGCCCGCCTCACCCTGGGGCTGCTCGTATTGGCTGGCTGGCTGATAAGCTAGCTAGGCCCCAGGGTTTGGCTCGCCCTCTCCATTCTGCCCCACCCCTCCCCCCTTTTTGTGTAAATATTATTTAAGGGCTAGCCCTGAGCGTTCTTTTTGTTTGTATTCTATCCCGTTCGTCGGCGTCCCTCTGCAAAACTGCTCTCTGCAAGCTAATAACTCGTGACTCCCGCAATCGCTGATTATTCTGCTTCGTGTCAATAAACGCTTCGCCAATAAACGCTTCGCGAATAAGTCTGTAACGCAGAGGTGAGCGCGTGCTTTCTTCTCCTGGGTTGCCGCGTGGGGCCGGGAGCTGGTAGGGACCTGGGACCGGTGAACACTCGCTGATCTCAGGGTGGTCGGTCCGGCGAACTCTCGCCGAGCCGAGCGAAGGGCGCGTAGCGAGTAGCCGGGGTTGTGACGTTGCTAGTTTAAGGTGGTCCCGCAAAAGGGCCGTTGGACTATAGTTTCCCTTGCAATTTCTCATTTAAATTTCTCCAATAGTTTATTTTTACGTTTACTTGTAGTAGCGTGCAAATAATCTGTATCAATTGCTAATTCACTGTGTATTTGGTAGGCCTTGCGTTCGTCTGTAAAATTTAGCATGATCGATAATTTCAAGTTCTCCCGCCAGCCAATGAAAACTCTCCGCGTGTATTATGCTAGCCCTCTGCGCTCTTTAGTAACCCCCGCCTGGCGGCGGGCTGGGGCATAGATAAAGTATACTTTATCTATGGGCTGGGGGGTCTTCACTTGGCGTTCCACTTTTGCTCTCTTGGCCCTCTCACTTAGTGTTCCCTGCGCTCTCTCGTTTTCCTTCTCTCGCCACGGCTCCACTCGCCAGCCAGACTGTTCACGCCTCTCCCGCCAAGTTGACTCTACCACGGCTAACGCCAGCTCACTACCGTTCTGCCTACTCACGACCGCTACTCACTGCCATTGCCTCATCGCCATCCTTCGTCGTCTACTCATCTTATCATTAACTCGTTGTTGCAGCCGCCAGTGCCCATACTGTTATCGCCTCTGTAATTCTATTACTATTTTGAGAAAAATATAAAAGCCAATACCACAACCAATTTAACCAACGGTCTATTAATAAGTGCTACCGCTACACGAAACCGCTACACCGCCATTGTTCAATTAACCTTCCTTTTGGACTACAACGACAACTCTCGTTAAAACAGCCCTCTTAAGGGTCATAGCCACTACGCCAATAACGTGACAGGGTAGAGGGCTGGGACCGGGGTGTCTTAGGCGGGAGGACCCGAACCCTGACCCGTCCAGCGGCCATTAGGTCGAGACACAACAGATGCAATCTCTAGGAAACTAAATCGAATGTCTGACCTGTACCATCCAAAGCCTGGGCCATGGCGGCACCGATAAGAATGCAGTGGATTACAAAATTCAATATCATTTCCGGGAAAGTTTGTTTTTCCGAATTTTCGAACTTTTTTTTGCAAATTTCAGTTTTCAAGAGAGTCTGAAGAAGGCTTTGAGAAGCACCTCAACTGAGTAGCTTCCAAGCTTCTATTTATACACTATGGACTCAAAACCAGTTTTGTTTGGTTTCTTTCTTATCTGTCTCCCAAGGTTGACTCCTGTGTTGCTATGGTTTCCCATCCCGCTCTTCCTGCAGTCAAGGATTCAAGACTCAGCTCAGAGAATCAATAAATTTGCTTGGCCTCCGCGCTTCTTCTTCGCTCTTAAAACTAAAAAAACAATGGAATCACCTGTCACTCAACCGCCACTTCCTTTTCTGGGATGCTGGACTCAACAGTAGTGCAGTTGCAATTAATCTTTCTGCACGTTGCAAGATAGAGAAAAGAGAGAGAAGAGAAAAGAGAAAAGAAAAGATGAGAGAGAAGAGAGAGAAAGGAAGAGAGGAGAGCAGAGAGAAGCGAAGAGGGTAGAGAGAAAAGGGGGGAAAGAGAAGAGGGAGAGCTGAGAAGAGAGAGACGCAAATCTTGAGTGAGCTTGCGAGACACGTTTCAAAAGACCCGAGGGCCGAATAGAGAATTAGCTTTTCAGGCTGCATGTGGCTCACGGGCCGGAGTTTGCCGACCCATGACTTACATGTACTGGTTACATGTACATGTACTGACCCACGACAGGGCCGCTTGGGCACTGGTCTTCGTAGCTCCTGACTTTGGAACAATGGTCCCTTGCCCTCAACCTCACTCCCTTGGCCTTGTGGAGCTGTGAGTGGCTGTACTGCTTCTCTGTGACTTCTCAATTCTTGCTGCAAATTAACGAAGCTTTCAAAGACTTGAAAATTAACGCTGGTGAGATTTAAGCCGTTTGTTTAAAAGAATTTTTTTTGGTTAATAGTAATAGTAATAAGTAGAAAGATACATCAGATTTTGTGCTAATATTGACGGAATAAGGTGGTGCAAGATATATATATATATAGATATATACATGTAATATGCAAATTTTTGGGATAAAGGAGTACTACTTAGTACAGAATATTTCTTTAAAAAACAACAGTTTTTGCTAAACTGGTTAAATTAAAAGTAATTTTGAGGAGAAACATAAAAACAAAGTCAAGATTCTCGATTTTAGAACAGACACGGTTGCACGTAAAAAAGTAACCGTATTTCATCGGTTTATAAATATTCATGTTTAAGGAACTACATGCTATTAGAAAAAAACTGCTACGTCTTAAATTGCGCATTTTTGATATGTTAATCGTTACATCTAGCAGAATTATTTTCCAGAATTACAGTGAAATAGCATGTAGAATAGAAACTACAAAAAACACATGTACATGTATTAAGTTATTCATTTCAGCCAAAAATCATTTTGCTCAGCGTCAAAATTTTCGTTTTTAAAAACTTCCAGAAAACTACGATTAAAGAAACTCTAGCCAATATTAATGTACATCATTGATTAGCAGGCGATACGAACCGAACACTCAAGTTGGACCTGCGATATATCAATTTCGCAGGGCTCCCAAAACTTCACTGCGCCATCGTTATTAAAAAGATTTGAAACGTTAAAGATATTCGGTCGCAAGGACATAGCTGGGTGAAAACAGAATTATAGTTAGTTTTTTACTGGAACAAGTTGGGCACACAAACTTCAAGGACCAGGGGTTCGACACCAGATGCCTAATGTTGTTGATCAAGCATCGATACCCACAAGCTTCAAAAAGTTAAAGGTGATCAGAAGCTCCGCCTATGTAAAGGCCAGATAACATCGATGTCAGAAATTTGATGTAGACACGTTATTAAAAACGAAATATAAAGTCCTTGCAAAGCCATGCAAGTGGCACACAGGGTGTACTGAATGCATTAGCGCTTATAAAAACGCGATCTTCTGGCAGAAGGACTTTTTTGTTCGAGGTGTGCACCAATAAAGTTAGCCCGTGTTCTTGAATTTCGTGAGCCTGTGTTGCTCTGTTTTTGTGTTCGCTTGATTTACATGTAAAAAGAACGGAAAATGGCTCATTGAAATTCATATCCGACTGTTTGCTAGAGTCCGAACATGCACTGATCGAACTTAGGCCAGTAACTATATCTGCTCGTATAATTCTACTTTTTTAATTTAATAGAAGTTATAATGTTCTAGCGGATAAGAAACAGCAACTAAAATTTTTCTGCAATTCAACTTTCCAAGGTTATTTGTAAACTTTGCCAAAATTTCCCCGTTTGCTTTACCTAAATTTTGCTGTAATTTAATCCACTATTTCTTTGCGTTGTCTGCCAAAATATTATTTTTTTAATTACTCCGCGCCTTGTACCTTCCTGTAAGCTTTAAGCTCGTTAACATCGCCTTGAAATCAAAATAATTTTGAATCTTTTAAGTTATTTTAGGGCTTGTTCATATTCTTTGTCGCCTTGTACATCAGTAGTGTGATTTGATTTTGGGACTCCAGCGTGTTCGCACTAGTCTAGGTCTAGCAATAACATTTTAATGTGGTTGCAAATCATGTAGCCATCGGCGTCCCATAATATTAACACATGTTCACCATCAGTATTTGAGAATTCTATTCTTCCCGTAGGAAGAGCATAGTAACAGCTTTTAAACCACCAGCCGACATTACCGTTGGACTGCGAGCATGAAGAGGATGCTGACATATCGTTGTCCCTATCAAATGTTGAGAACTGCATTCCCTTGTGGTAAGTCATGGCATCATAGGTTCCGTTGGAGTTGGCTGACAAAAATGAATCAAAGGTCACTTGGTAGTTTGTGCTGGCGTTGCCCACGGAGAATCCGGAGTACTCGTATACGTGGAGAACACCGGATGTGAGGACAGCTTCTACTCGCAGTTTCCTTGGCGTGTTTTCAGTCAGTTCGTGAATTCTCCGAAGTCCTAAAACAAAATAGCAATTGCTTTAATTAGTCATTTCATGTGAATGTATCTTATTGCGTCCTATTTGGTTTTTTCTTCACTGCTGTACTGAAGCGCAGTGCTTATACACTCACTGGGGTGTCGTGAATACACTAGAGCTTATGGGAAAATCCGACCTTCTGGCAGAATCGTAGAATATCTCGATGGTCCCGAGGGCTGGCGACTTGATTTTTGTTTGAGAAGGTGGCAACAAAAAGTTAGCCCGTGTTCTTGAAGTTCATGTACGGCGCAGCAAAAAATTGTCAGATTGCCGGTTGCCCCCACCCACTGGTAGTTCTGTTAATTTGATGCGTGGCCGTCAGCAGGCTAAGATGTGACAGATATTTTACACGGACAAGCCATAGACAACAGAAATCAATTGGGTTTTTAACTGCGAGCAAGTTGGGCCACTGCTGGAAGGCGTGGCTAAAGAAAAAAATAGCGCAGAGGGGACTGTGCGCTATAGTCAGTCTGGTGGACAGTAAAGAGATAGGACAGTGAATACATGCGTAACTGGAGGCTTGGAGTTTGATGATGGTGAAATAATTCAAATTGAATGGCGATTTCAGTTGTTAGCCAATGGTGAATATGAACTCGCTGACTCTATGCACTGCACCAAATTGGACGCAATAAAAACGCATTCTTACGCATCTTTGAAAGTTAAACATTTTATTTGCACTCGTTGTATCATAGTGTCACTCGATTTTAAGCCTGCTTGAATTTCAAACCAGCCTCTGCGAAGTACCCTAAATCTATCTTAAAGAAATGGCCTCTTGGTATGGCTAACCTATCGAAGACAACCGAAAATCGAATAAAACGGGCAAAAATATTCATTTAGCCACAAAAAACGCTGTGGTAGCAGCCATGACGTAAGATAATGCTCACCAAGCCACACGTCGATTCCATCGCCGAATCCGTTTTCGTACTCTGTCCAGTTTCTAGCAAAACTCATTTGCACGTTCGTACGAGTCCTATTCAGCATCACGTAGTACCCCAAATCTGGCTTGGGACCTGGCAGAAAATCGGTGATAAAAAGTTACTGAGACATCGAAGTTTTTAAATAGCTACAGTGAACAATTTAAGGGTTTGGGTGCAGAAATTATCCTTCAAGGCACCTAGTGTGTACACTGTCTATAAGGTGAGAAATTCAGGGCAACTCTACACCCTGCTTGAGAGAAGTTGCCTCTCTAAAGTGTTCATACGCGCTCAGGCATATAGCTGGACATTGGAAATGGTGAGTACCCGAAACTCCTTTGCAAACTAACTAAGCTCCTTCAAAGGCGCATAACTGCTTCTCCGTTATATTGACAACGCACCTTTCACCCTACGGAAGACGGTGCTGCTCGAAGCGGCAGCAGAGAAGTCCGCATTGCTCACGCCTGAGAACAGGCACACCCGAGTCTCTTCCACGTAGGCGGTGGCGGCGCAGACGGCGGCTCCAGCGGCCGAGCACTGCACAGTGCAGTGAATGTCGCTGCTTCCACCAGCTGATGTAATCGGAGCAGTGGAGTTCAGCGACTCCACTGGGTCAGTCGAGTACTCTGCAAAAATTTGAGAACTTGCAGTGATGTTATGGCTAAAGATAAAATCTCTAGAAAATTTAATCTAATGTCTTACCTGCACCATTCAATGCTTGGGCCATGGCGGCACCGACCAGAATGCAGTGGGTGACAAACTTCAATATCATTTCAGAGAGAGTTTGTAAAATTTTAAACTTTTTTGCAGCTTTCAGTTTTCAAGAGAGTCTACCGGAGGTTTTGAGTAGCGCCTCAACTGAGTAGCTTCCAAGTTTCTATTTATACACTATGGACTCAAAACCAGTTTGGTTTGGTTTTTTCTTAACTGCCTCCCAAGGCTGACTCCTGTGTTGCCATGGTTTCTCATCCCGCTCTTCTCGCAGTCAAGCAGTCAAGACTTAATCGATCAAAAAACAGTTGAAAGACTTTCTGGCCTCTTGCAGCTGCCAGGACAGCAAGCAGCGCAACTTAAGGAGGCTGCGCAAGTCTATTCAATTAAAGTCTATACAGCATGCTTTGTATTCTTCATGATTGCATTTTAACTCTTTGTCTTTTACTCCCCAGAAGGAAACGAAGTAGCGCTGGTTTTAAGACAATACGACTTTGAAGCTCTTGAGCAGTGGGCCCATCTTCTCAGCGACTATCAGCCTGCCTACACTAATATTGCTTTCTCACAGTCAAACTGCTCTTTACTTTGCATAAAAACTCGCAAATCACGTTCCTATCCTAGTGCCAAAGCCTGAACAACTACTAGTAGTGAAAAAGCGAATCTCCTAACGTAAATAGGGAGTACGAAAGTTGCCAGCAATTAAAATTTCCTGTAAAGAAGGTACCAGCTCGGAACTTCATCAGCTGTCTAATTTTACAATTACAAATCAGTTATAAGGGCTAAAGTATATCAAATACATTTATGCAACTTTTTCTAAATACAGATCTTTTTGGCGCGTGCCCCTGTCTCTTGCCGGGTGGCGCCCCTGTCTCTTGGTGGGCGCCCAGTCACTTTTTTGGCGCCACTGTCTCTTGTTTGGCGCTCCTGTCTCTTGGTGGGCGCCCCTGTCTCTTGCTGGGCGCCCCTGTCTCTTGGCCGGGCGCCCCTATCTCCTGGTGGGCGCCCCTGTCTCTTGCTGGGCGCCCCTGTCTCTTGATGGGCGCCCCTGTCTCTTGGTGGGCGCCCCTGTCTCTTGCTGGGCGCTCCTGTCTCTTGGCCGGGCGCCCCTATCTCTTGTTTGGCGCCCCTATCTCTTGCTGGGCGCTCCTGTCTCTTGGCCGGGCGACCCTATCTCCTGGTGGGCGCCCCTGTCTCTTGCTGGGCGCTCCTGTCTCTTGGCCGGGCGCCCCTATCTCCTGGTGGGCGCCACTGTCTCTTGGTGGACGCCCCTCTCTCTTTTTTGGCGCCACTGTCTCTTGTTTGGCGCCCCTATCTTTTGGTGGGCGCCCCTGTCTCTTGGTGGGCGCCCCTGTCTCTTGGTGGACGCCCCTGTCTCTTTTTTGGCGCCACTGTCTCTTGTTTGGCGCCCCTATCTCTTGGTGGGCGCCCCTGTCTCTTGGTGGGCGCCCCTGTCTCTTGGTGGGCGCCCCTGTCTCTTGGTGGGCGCCCCTGTCTCTTGGTGGGCGCCCCTATCTCTTGGTGGGCGCCCCTGTCTCTTGGTGGGCGCCCCTGTCTCTTGGTGGGCGCCCCTGTCTCTTGGTGTGCGCCCCTGTCTCTTGGTGGGCGCCCCTGTCTCTTGGTGGGCGCCCCTTCTCTTGGCCGGGCGCCCCTGTCTCCTGGTGGGCGCCCCTGTCTCTTGGTGGGCACCCCTGTCTCTTGTTTGGCACCCCTGCCTCTTTTTGGCGCCCTTGTCTCTTTGTAGCCGCTCTACCTGGCGAACACCCAGGCTCTTAGACCCGCGGAAGCCACGTCTAAAATTTGAGCTCCTGTCGTTTGTCAAGCTTGGTTGCTACTTCTTTTAGTTTTCTGTGGAGCGCAGTTTGCGAGGGCGACTGGGGAGGGGGTGGCTGCGGCCCAGACCTTTCTCTAGCAGCATCCCAAAACTTCAACAGTGTCGCAGCACTGGGGTTTTCTCTTTCCAGCCCTCCCCTACCTTCTCCTCCAGCATCCATTGTTTCTGACGATATTTTGTTTGTAAGTCTGCTAGAATTCCCACAATTTTCACAGTTAACGCACAAACGCTGTATATTGGTCTTAGTTTAAAACTAGCAATCTACGCCCCCCGTTGGGGAGCCAAAGAAATGCAATACACGTTTTTTTAATAAGCTACATGTATCCTTGAAATCTTAAAAAATCTCCTGTCAAACCTTGTAAGCCTTGACATGTCAGTTATCCCCCCCCACAAGCTTTAACATATCAACTTCCCCCCCTTGACATCTCAGCAATGCCCCCAATAAGCCTTGGAAATCTAAAAATATCTGTCAACCTTCTAACCCCAACCCTAGCCTAACCCTAACCCTAACCCTAACCCTAACCCTAACCCTAACCTAACCCTAAAGCATTGAAATTTCAGTAATTCTCTCTAAGAGTCATTATAGCACTACTACAGCATTATAGCGATTCCTTGCAAGCCTCAACATCGTAGGGATTCCCAAATGAATCTCTTAACTTCGACATGAAGCTTCTTTTATTTTTTACATTACGCTTTTTTATCAGCGATCCCTCCCCTGAGGAGGCATCAAATAATGTAATAAAAAGTTTTCAATAAACTACATGTAGCTTCTGACTTTAGCCTTGAAATCTCATTTATACCCCCGTGAGCCTTGACATCTCAGCTATTCCCCCGTAAGCCTTGACATGTCAGCAATGGCCCCCATAAACCTTGAAATCTAAAAAATCCCCTGTTAACCTTGAAACCCGATAAAATATAACCCTCAACCCACACCTGACCTAAACCTTACTTTAACCCAACCTAAAGCCTTGAAATCTCAGCAATTCTTCTCCCCTAAGCCTTGACATTTTAGTGATTCTTTCTTTAAGAATCACAGCACTATAACGATTTCCACCAAGCTTTGACATCGTAGCAATTCCCAAATGAATCTTTTAACTTCGACATGACTTTTCTTTTATGTATACATAGTGCTACTTTTATTTTTTACATGACTTTTCTTCTATCAGCGCCCCCCCGTGACGAGCCAACAAAGAATGCAATAAAAAATGGAGTAAAGTACATGAACTTTGAAGTAGCTTCTGACTTTTGCTTTGACATCTCAGAAACCCCCCCCCGTAATCTCAGTTATTCTCTGAGAGCCTTGACGTCTCAGTTTTTCTCCCCAGCACAGCATTATAGTTGCATTTAATTTTTACATGAACCCTTCATGTCTGACATGACGTTTCTTTTATTCTACCGTGACGCTTCTTAATTTTTTAAATGACACTTTCATTAGTTTTTAAATGAGGCTTCTATGATTTTTTCTTGACGCTTCTATGATTTTTACATGACGCTTCTATGATTGTTTACATGACGCTTCTATGATTTTTATATGACGCTTCTACGATTTTTTACATGACGCTTCTATGATTGTTTACATGACGCTTCTATGATTTTTTAAATGATGCTTCTATGATTTTGTAAATGACGCTTCTATGATTTTTTAAATGATGCTTCTATGATTTTGTAAATGACGCTTCTATGATTTTTTAAATGATGCTTCTATGATTTTGTAAATGACGCTTCTATGATTTTTACATGACGCTTCTTTTTAAAAAGTCTTTTAGTTTTCCTGACGTTGAAAAGCTTTAATTAAAAAAATTATACTCTATGAAAATTCAAACCATCGTCACTGCATTTAGCAGTTCAGGTTGTTCACCTTTAGGCTAGCTCTCATCGTTTTGATAACATCAACTTTTGCACTTATATAACTCAACACTTTTAAATCCAAGCATAGAGTAAATCACACGAAGCAGTTATGACATAATCAGTTTCTCACTCAGTCAGTATCAGTTAACAATATGGTTACGCAATTTAAATCAAGTCTGGTGCTAGGCTTCCACACTGCATTTTCAATTCAAGTCAGAGTTACAATTCAGTTATGATGCAATCTATTTCAGAGTCAGAATTCAACCAGTCAGTTTTTTCTCTAGCATTCTTACAATGCATTTCAAGTCAAAAAGTTTGCTTGACCTTTGCAAAAAAGCATGTTTTTCGAAAATTTAATGCCTTTAGCATCGAGCAATTTCTTAGCCACGATGCATGTACCGTCACGGGAAAATTTCTGATCGAACAGTGCAAGTTCGAACAAAATCGGTCCAGCCATTTTTTCTCTAATCTATCACATATATATAGACATCACATTTTTAGTATATAGGAAGGACTGATTGAAATGTCAGTACTTTAATAAAAACCCACTGAGATACAACACATGACCCCTATAAGCCACAGCATCTCAGCAATACCCAATGAGCCACAGCATTCCAGTAATTCCCCCATGAGCCACAGCATCTCAGCAATACCCATGAGCCACAGCATATCAGCAATACCCATGAGCCACAGCATCTCAGCAATTCCCAACGTGGATCTGACAGCAGTTTGACAACACCCCAATATCCGTTCTGAAACAAGAGCAATGCAGGCTGGATTGGTATACTTCTAAAAACCCCTCCAAAATGATGATACAATGCGTATTATGAGCGCTGGGTTGGAGTGCTGAGTAGCACTGAGCACTTTCTCTTGGCTCGGAAGTTGGAACCAATGAAAATGTACAGGAAGAAAGCTTTTTATTACAGCTTATGACGCGTCGCTCAAGCCCAATCAGTCAATGACCTAATTAATATCTTAAGTCGAAGGTTTCTATCTGAACGAAACAACAAAGTGACTTCACACGAAACGAAACTTTATCGAACCAAGAAATCCTGGCCAGCAAAGAAATGAGTTTCTACAAAAATATTATTTCACTGGTTCAGCTGCTTCTCTGTGCATTTGTTGCGTCCAGTTGCGCTAACACGTGCCGCAGGCGCTGGTGCCAATATGGGATGCCGCAGTGCCTTAACGAAAGCTCGGCGTTGAAGCAGTGGAACTCTCAAAGACTGCACGGTTGCGCCATCGTAGCGAGCAACGAGCCGGACGACCTAGTGCTTCAGTGGAACAAGCAGACAGGTGTGTGCTCGCTCTTCCACTACCAGCAGGTGTGTCGCGTGATGCAGGCTACTGGCGCCGTTGCGATGGGAGCTGAAGCTGCGATGCAGTGGACTGAGTCGCAGTGCTTGGTGTATCGCGCGTTGTCTTAGGAAAGCTGCGATGCTTCGCTCGGCTCTGACCTGCTTGGCGTGTGGCTGGCCGGTGGGAGCAGCCGGTTCAGCAACCTGGTGTGCCAGAGCGACGGCGGCGGCAAACTGGAGACCGCGAACCTGCAGTGGACTGAGGAGGGTGCCCAGTTCGATGGGGAATCCTCCTACGCTATGCTTAACGATAGTCGCTTCGTCTCCATCGACACTCTAGCTGGCTTCACCTGGATGATGAGGGTTAGAAGGGAGCCGAGAATTCAGCCATTCATTGTGGTTGTTTCCTGCTCTAACTTTGCCGATATCGGCCCATCTTTAGTCGAAATTCCTACATACAGACTTCGTTTCAAACGCGAAAACCGCCTCGCTCAGAAAGTCGCCTTGATTAACGGTACTCTTCCCCACTCGAGTTCATGGATTGACATCGCGGTCACAATCGGAACGGACGCCGCGAGCAGCCATCTGTTCATTGGGTCCTCCTTTGACGACAATGCGACACGGCACAGTGGTACGACATTTAACTTTCTCGCGTGCCCGATCATATTGATCGGCAGGTACGAGACCTTCTGGTGGAACTACACTCTCCGAGGCACGGTGAGCGCCATCGGCATCGCCAGCGGCTCAATGTCTGAGCAGCAGATTCGCCATTTCTTCAGTCTGCTTCCCTGAGGAGGGTCTATCTATCTATCTATCTATCTATCTATCTATCTATCTATCTATCTATCTATCTATCTACCTATCTATCTATCTATCTATCTATCTATCTATCTATCTATCTATCTATCTATCTATCTATCTATCTATCTATCTATCTATCTATCTATCTATCTATCTATCTATCTATCTATCTATCTATCTATCTATCTATCTATCTATCTATCTATCTATCTATCTATCTATCTATCTATCTATCTATCTATCTATCTATCTATCTATCTATCTATCTATCTATCTATCTATCTATCTATCTATCTATCTATCTATCTATCTATCTATCTATCTATCTATCTATCTATCTATCTATCTATCTATCTATCTATCTATCTATCTATCTATCTATCTATCTATCTATCTATCTATCTATCTATCTATCTATCTATCTATCTATCTATCTATCTATCTATCTATCTATCTATCTAGAAAAGATCTGCCTCCTTTTTGAAATATTGGGTCTTATAAGAGATATTTAAATATGCTTGTGAATCATCACAAGTCTCGTAATGTTTGTTTCATACTAAGCCTACTTGTGTCCCTTTTAGGAGTACCTCTTGGCGCAATGTATCTATCACACTAGATCTGTAAGACTTAGCCTATATGCTTGATCCAGCTTATTGAATATGCATTGCATTCACCTACTGCCTATGTCATCGCTTATCACTATGCATCAATCTATAAAGTCTCAATTCATTATTTATCAATTTATTACATTTTTCTACTTTTCTGTATAAATTTTGTTTATGCAAATTTATCTGTTAATTCTTTTATTCCCTCCTTCTCGTAGCTTAAAAACTCGTAAGAATGCTTAGAAAACATTTCAAGTTTTTTTCAAATTATCTTCTCACGTACTCTTATTGAGTGTCATAAAATTATAAATCAGGACGTTTACGGAACATTAAAGCTGATTTAAACTATGACGCAAATAAATCCCTCAAAATTCGGAGCAAACTTTCAGTTGCGCGCTTATTTCTATATCCTGTTTGTGCGCTTATGTCTATCCCCTGTTTGTGCGCTTATGTCTATCCCCTGTTTGCGCGCTTATGTCTATCCCCTGTTTGCGCGCTTATGTCTATCCCCTGTTTGCGCGCTTATGTCTATATCCTGTTTGCGCGCTTATGTCTATCCCCTGTTTGCGCGCTTATGTCTATCGCCTGTTTGCGCGCTTATGTCTATCCCCTGTTTGCGCGCTTATGTCTATCCCCTGTTTGCGCGCTTATGTCTATCCCCTGTTTGCGCGCTTATGTCTATCCCCTGTTTGCGCGCTTATGTCTATATCCTGTTTGCGCGCTTATGTCTATCCCCTGTTTGCGCGCTTATGTCTATATCCTGTTTGCGCGCTTATGTCTATCCCCTGTTTGCGCGCTTATGTCTATATCCTGTTTGCGCGCTTATGTCTATCCCCTGTTTGCGCGCTTATGTCTATATCCTGTTTGCGCGCTTATGTCTATCCCCTGTTTGCGCGCTTATGTCTATCCCCTGTTTGCGCGCTTATGTCTATCCCCTGTTTGCGCGCTTATGTCTATATCCTGTTTGCGCGCTTATGTCTATCCCCTGTTTGCGCGCTTATGTCTATATCCTGTTTGCGCGCTTATGTCTATCCCCTGTTTGCGCGCTTATGTCTATCCCCTGTTTGCGCGCTTATGTCTATCGCCTGTTTGCGCGCTTATGTCTATCCCCTGTTTGCGCGCTTATGTCTATCTCCTGTTTGCGCGCTTATGTCTATCCCCTGTTTGCGCGCTTATGTCTATATCCTGTTTGCGCGCTTATGTCTATCCCCTGTTTGCGCGCTTATGTCTATCGCCTGTTTGCGCGCTTATGTCTATCCCCTGTTTGCGCGCTTATGTCTATCCCCTGTTTGCGCGCTTATGTCTATCCCCTGTTTGCGCGCTTATGTCTATCCCCTGTTTGCGCGCTTATGTCTATCCCCTGTTTGCGCGCTTATGTCTATCCCCTGTTTGCGCGCTTATGTCTATCCCCTGTTTGCGCGCTTATGTCTATCCCCTGTTTGCGCGCTTATGTCTATCCCCTGTTTGCGCGCTTATGTCTATATCCTGTTTGTGCGCTTATGTCTATCTCCTGTTTGCGCGCTTATTTCTATGTTATCTTTGCGCGCTTATTTCTATGTCATCTTTGCGCGCTTATTTCTATGTTATCTTTGCGCGCTTATTTCTATGTTATCTTTGCGCGCTTATGTTTATCTCATCTTTGCGCGCTAATTTCTATGTCATCTTTGCGCGCTTATCTCTATATCTTGTCTGAGTTATATCTTGTCCGCGTTAGTTTCTCGCTTTTGTTCGCGCGTTCCTGCATCTGCGCCCTTGAGTAGAAAATATAAAAAACAAGCATCTGTGCGCTTATTTAGCTGACGTGTTTTCTCCTGTTTTTCCATTTTCTTCAGACAGCTCAGATGCACTATTTTGGCATTATGGGGACCTGGGTTTTGCTTTTCTCTCCCTGGAACAATGGAAGTCTGACTTCTTGAGCTCCTTTGTCTTCCATGTCTTCTTCCCATTCGGCTTTCATCTTTAATTCTTGTTATGCTCCTGCTTGCGTGACAACGGAGGAGGGGCGCGGGGCACAGGCTCATTGTTTAATAGACCTTGTCTTCGACTTAGGGACCGGGTGGGTCTCTCTTTGAGAGCTTTTCATTTTGCTACTCATGAAACTTGCTGTCTTGGTGTCTTGGTGGGCGCCCCTGTCTCTTGGTGGGCGCCTCTGTCTCTTGGTGGGCGCCTCTGTCTCTTGGTGGGCGCCTCTGTCTCTTGGTGGGCGCCCCTGTCTCTTATTTAGGCGCCCCTGTCTCTTGGTGGGCGCCCCTGTCTTTTATTTAGACGCCCCTCCCTCTCGGTGGGCGCCCCTCCCCTGTCTTTTAACCCCGTGGATGCCACGTCTAAAAGTTGAGCTCCTATTTTTCTTCATGCTTGATTGCTTCTTCATTTAGTTTTGGAGGAGCGCAGTTGGAGGGAGGGTTTGTTGCGGCCTCTCTACGTGCGTCACAGGCCCTTCTCTAGCTTACACAGCTTCCCAAAGCTCCAAAATGTAGCACCGGGGTTTCCAGCCCTCCCCTCCCCTGCCCCTGCGTCCATTGTCTTTTCCGAGACTTCTTGGCCGAGGAGGCCCGGAGCCAGAAACTGGAAGAGCCAAGTCTGCTAGAATTCCCACGATTTTTAAACAAAATTATCTATCGTCTCACTGCATCGTCTTTCGCAGTTTGCACACAATTGTTATATTGGCTTCATTTTATGGCAGCATAAAATTTCTGCATTCTATACGTACAGGTGTAAAAATCTATCCATCTTCCCAAATATTGCCCTCCCAAATCTTGCCCTCCCATCCAATAATCTTACCCTCACCAAGAATCTTAACCCCCCGAATCTTACCCCCCCCCCCGAATCTTATCCCCCCGAATCTTACACCCACCCCGAATCTTAACCCCCCGAATCTTATCCCCCGAATCTTACACCCACCCCGAATCTTAACCCCCCGAATCTTATCCCCCGAATCTTACCCCCCCCGAATCTTAACCCCCCGAATCTTATCCCACCCGAATCTTATCTCCCCGAATCTTATCCCCCCGAATCTTATCCCCCCGAATCTTATCCCCCCGAATCTTATCCCCCGAATCTTATCCCCCCCGAATCTTGCCCCCCGAATCTTATCCCCCCCCCGAATCTTATCCCCCCGAATCTTATCCCCCCGAATCTTATCCCCCAATCTTATCCCCTCGAATCTTATCCCCCCGAATCTTATCCCCCGAATCTTATCCCCCCGAATCTTATCCCCCGAATCTTATCCCCCCGAATCTTATCCCCCCGAATCTTATCCCCACGAATCTTATCCCCCGAATCTTATCCCCCCGAATCTTAACCACCCGAATCTTATCCCCCCGAATCTTAACCACCCGGATCTTAACCCCCCGAATCTTATCCCACCCGAATCTTATCTCCCCGAATCTTATCACCCGAATCTTACCCCCGAATCTTATCCCCCCGAATCTTAACCACCCGAATCTTATCCCCCCGAATCTTATCCCCCCGAATCTTATCCCCCGAATCTTATCCCCCGAATCTTACCCCCCATGAATCTTATCCCCCGAATCTTACCCCCCCGAATCTTATCCCCCCAAATCTTACCCCCCGAATCTTATCCCCCGAATCTTATCCCCCGAATCTTATCCCCCCGAATCTTACCCCCCCCCATGAATCTTATCCCCCCGAATCTTATCCCCCCCCGAATCTTATCCCCCCAAATCTTACCCCCCGAATCTTATCCCCCCCCGAATCTTATCCCCCCGAATCTTACCCCCCGAATCTTATCCCCCGAATCTTATCCCCCCAAATCTTACCCCCCGAATCTTATCCCCCGAATCTTATCCCCCGAATCTTATCCCCCGAATCTTACCCCCCGAATCTTATCCCCCCGAATCTTATCCCCCCGAATCTTACCCCCCCATGAATCTTATCCCCCCCGAATCTTATCCCCCAAATCTTACCCCCCGAATCTTATCCCCCCCGAATCTTATCCCCCCGAATCTTATCCCCCGAATCTTATCCCCCCGAATCTTACCCCCCGAATCTTATCCCCGAATCTTATCCCCCAAATCTTACCCCCCGAATCTTATCCCCCCGAATCTTATCCCCCGAATCTTACCCCCCCATTAATCTTATCCCCCCCGAATCTTATCCCCCAAATCTTACCCCCGAATCTTATCCCCCCGAATCTTATCCCCCAAATCTTACCACCCGAATCTTATCCCCCCCCGAATCTTATCCCCCCGAATCTTATCCCCCCGAATCTTACCCCCCATGAATCTTATCCCCCCCCGAATCTTATCCCCCCAAATCTTACCCCCCGAATCTTATCCCCCCCCGAATCTTATCCCCCGAATCTTATCCCCCGAATCTTATCCCCCCGAATCTTACCCCCCGAATCTTATCCCCCGAATCTTATCCCCCCAAATCTTACCCCCCGAATCTTATCCCCCCGAATCTTACCCCCCCATGAATCTTATCCCCCCGAATCTTATCCCCCCAAATCTTACCCCCCGAATCTTATCCCCCCCGAATCTTATCCCCCCAAATCTTACCACCCGAATCTTATCCCCCCCGAATCTTATCCCCCGAATCTTATCCCCCGAATCTTACCCCCCATGAATCTTATCCCCCCCCCGAATCTTATCCCCCCCCCGAATCTTATCCCCCCAAATCTTACCCCCCCCGAATCTTCTCCCCCCCCGAATCTTATCCCCCGAATCTTACCCCCCGAATCTTATCCCCCGAATCTTATCCCCCGAATCTTATCCCCCCAAATCTTACCCCCCCGAATCTTATCCCCCGAATCTTATCCCCCCGAATCTTACCCCCCGAATCTTATCCCCCGAATCTTACCCCCCCCATGAATCTTATCCCCCCCGAATCTTATCCCCCCAAATCTTACCCCCCGAATCTTATCCCCCCCCGAATCTTATCCCCCCGAATCTTATCCCCCGAATCTTATCCCCCAAATCTTACCCCCCGAATCTTATCCCCCCCGAATCTTATCCCCCCGAATCTTATCCCCCGAATCTTATCCCCCGAATCTTACCCCCGAATCTTATCCCCCGAATCTTATCCCCCAAATCTTACCCCCCGAATCTTATCCCCCCGAATCTTATCCCCCCGAATCTTACCCCCCATGAATCTTATCCCCCCGAATCTTATCCCCCCAAATCTTACCCCCCGAATCTTATCCCCCGAATCTTATCCCCCCAAATCTTACCCCCCGAATCTTATCCCCCGAATCTTATCCTTATCCCCCCAAATCTTACCCCCGAATCTTATCCCCCCGAATCTTATCCCCCGAATCTTACCCCCCCCCATGAATCTTATCCCCCCCCGAATCTTATCCCCCCGAATCTTACCCCCGAATCTTATCCCCCCGAATCTTATCCCCCCGAATCTTATCCCCCGAATCTTATCCCCCCGAATCTTACCCCCGAATCTTATCCCCCGAATCTTATCCCCCAAATCTTACCCCCCGAATCTTATCCCCCGAATCTTATCCCCCGAATCTTACCCCCCCATGAATCTTATCCCCCCGAATCTTATCCCCCAAATCTTACCCCCGAATCTTATCCCCCCCTAATCTTATCCCCTCAAATCTTACCCCCCGAATCTTCCCCCCCCCGCGAATCTTCCCCCCCCCCCCCCGAATCTTATCCTCCGGAACCTCCCCTCCGAATCTTGCCCTCCCCTTCCCGAATCTTTCCGTCCTCTTGCCCTGAGATCCAGTAATGATTTAGTAGCAGTACAAGTACTCCTTCTGCACAAATTTATTATAATTTGCCACATAGGCGCTACACATAGTTAACAGAGTGCAATGTGCAGAGAAATCATGTGCTCGAAATAAAAAACTAAATGATTTTGCTAAACTTCCAGCTAAAATCTGCAGGATACATAATTACTCATAAATAAAGCAACACCGAGCAAACTCGAGTGTTACTGACCAAGCAGTAGTGTGATTAGGAAATTTACCACCCCCCCTCAACGACAATGGCAATGAGGGGGCAATAAAGGGCAAAAACTGGGGGAAACCCAGTAAACAGCACAATCCCCCAGCATACAACACAATCCCCCAGCATACAACACAATCCCCCAGCATACAACACAATCCCCCAGCATACAACACAATCCCCCAGCATACAACACAATCCCACAGCATACAACACAATCCCCCAGCATACAACACAATCCCCCAGCATACAGCCCAATCCCCACAGAAGACAGAGCACAGCCCCAATGCAGACAGCAGAATCCACGATTATATTATCGGATTGGATTACAATAGTCCAGACGATGTTTCCTAATATCTCACAGTATGTTTACAATAATCCAAGAGGATGTTAGCAGCATGCGTATAGTAGTAGTCCCACAGCGTGTTTCACAATCTTCCCGGATAGCATGCTCATAGTTATCCCAGAGGATGTTTTGTTATAATCCCTGAGCATGTTTACAATAATCACAGACAATTTTCATGATCTTCCCAGAGCATGTTTACAGTAATCCCAGAATATTTTTTTACACAGCAGGCTGTAAAAAATCCCCCAGATTAGCACCACTCCCAAACTGCCATTAGGCGACTACTATTATTGCCTCAGAAGTTTGAAGTTAAGCCCTCCCTAGAAATTGGCAGTTATCTACACAGCAACTTGAAATCATTCCTTCTAATCCCTCAAAACAGACTGCAGTCATACTCTTAGCAGCCTACAGTTATCCCCTTTTCAGTTTACAATGTTCATTAGCATTAAGCCTTCATCCCCTTTGCGGCCTAGAAACTGATTGACCCATTCAATCTGTATTCAATCTACAGACAGACAGACAGACAGACAGACAGACAGACAGACAGACAGACAGACAGACAGACAGACAGACAGACAGACAGACAGACAGACAGACAGACAGACAGACAGACAGACAGACAGACAGACAGACAGACAGACAGACAGACAGACAGACAGACAGACAGACAGACAGACAGACAGACAGACAGACAGACAGACAGACAGACAGACAGACAGACAGACAGACAGACAGACAGACAGACAGACAGACAGACAGACAGACAGACAGACAGACAGACAGACAGACAGACAGACAGACAGACAGACAGACAGACAGACAGACAGACAGACAGACAGACAGACAGACAGACAGACAGACAGACAGACAGACAGACAGACAGACAGACAGACAGACAGACAGACAGACAGACAGACAGACAGACAGACAGACAGACAGACAGACAGACAGACTTATGAGTGTTAATATTGACGGAATAGAATATGGTGGTGCAAGATATATAGAAAGACATAATATACCATTTTTGGGATAGAGGGGTACAATTTAATAGTACAGAATATTTGTTTAAAAAAACAATTGTTTTTTGCGTAACTGGTTAAATAGAAAGTACTTTTCAGAAAAAAGGCATAAAAACAAAGCCGAGATTCTTGATATTAGGATAGACAATGGACTCTGATCATCGAGGGAGTTCAGTTAAACAACGCGTTTAAAAGGCAGTTACACGTAAAAAGCACAATTTTTAACTGTTAAAAAATGGTATGTCTTTAATCGCGCATTTTGACATGTTAATTGTTAAATCAAGCAGTATTTATTGTTTAAGAACTACAGTGTAATAGCGTGTAGAATAGAAAGTACGAGTACAAAAAGACGCAGAAGGTACAACATTGAAAATGAATTGTACATGTATGGTCGTTTTGTTTTCTTGATTTCTAGTTCCTCAACTCTTTTTAATTCTTTTTTCAGTCAAAAACGTTTTTCTCAGTATCAAACTTGTTGATACTCGTAAAACTTCCCAAAAACAAAGATCAAAAAAGCCTTTAACGGCCGTGATATTACATCATTGATTAGCAAGCGATACAGACCAAACACTGGAGTTGGAACTGCAATATTTTAAGATCGCAGGGCTCCCAAAACTCACAATCAAGAACATTTAAATCGAAAGGGAAATTCGCCCGCAAGGACTTATGGTGAAACAGAATTATAGTTAGTTTTTTGCCGCAACAAGTTAGGCACACAAGTTTCAAGGACACCGGGGTTCAGACACCCGATGCCTAATGTTGCTGACCAAGCATCGATACTCAAGCTTCAAAAGGTTGTGAGGGTTAATCAGAAGTTAATAGGAAAAGGCCACAAACCACCACCAAAGTCAGGAATTTGATGCAAACGCATCACGAACGAAATATGAAATCCTTGCAAGGCCGTGCAAGTGGCACACCTTGGGGTGTACTGGATTCACTAGCGCTTATAGGGAAAGCACGATCTTCTGGCAGAAGAATTTACCTCTTGCATTTCTTGCTTGTACCTGCGTGTATTTCGTGTACCTGCTTTAATTTTCGTTGCTCTGCTTTTTGGTGCAACAAAAAATAGTTTTCTTGGTTTAGCTACATGTAAAAAGAGAACGGAAAATTGCTTATTGGCATTCCTATCTGACAGTTTGCCAGAGTCCGAACAACAAGCACTGATGAATTTTATCGACCTTGATCGAACTTAGGCCAGTTATAACTTTGAACTTTGAACAATTCAACTTTGAACTTTCAGAATGCAGTGGATGACAAACTTCAATATCATTTCCGAGAGAGTTTGTAAAATTTTGAACTTTTTTGCGGCTTTCAGTTTTCAATAGAGTCTACCGGAGGTTTTGAGTAGCGCCTCAACTGAGTAGCTTCCAAGCTTCTATTTATACACTATGGACTCAAAACCAGTTTGGTTTGGTTTTTTCTCTTAACTGCCTCCCAAGGCTCACTCCTGTGTTGCCATGGTTTCTCATCCCGCACTTCCTACAGTCAAGCAGTCAAGACTCGGGGAGAATTGCTCCCCCCCCCCGAATCTTGCCCCCCCCGAATCTTGCCCCCCCCGAATCTTGCCCCCCCCCGAATCTTGCCCCCCCGAATCTTCCCCTTGAATCTTGCCGCCCCCGAATCTTGCCCCCCGAATCTTGCCCCCCCGAATCTCGCCCCGAATCTTGCCGCCCTCGAATCTTGCCCCCCGAATCTTGCCCCCGAATCTTGCCCCCCGAATCTTGCCCCCCGGATCTTGCCCCCCCCCGAATCTTGCCCCCCCCGAATCTTGCCCCCCCCGGATCTTGCCCCCCGAATCTTGCCCCCCGAATCTTGCCCCCCGAATCTTGCCCCCCGAATCTTGCCCCCGAATCTTGCCCCCCGAATCTTGCCCCCCGAATCTTGCCCCCCGGATCTTGCCCCCCCCGAATCTTGCCCACCCCGAATCTTGCCCCCCCCGGATCTTGCCCCCCCCGAATCTTGCCCCCCCCCGAATCTTGCCCCCCCCGGATCTTGCCCCCCGAATCTTGCCCCCCGAATCTTGCCCCCCGAATCTTGCCCCCGAATCTTGCCCCCCGAATCTTGCCCCCCGAATCTTGCCCCCGGATCTTGCCCCCCCCGAATCTTGCCCCCCCCCGAATCTTGCCCCCCCGGATCTTGCCCCCCCGAATCTTGCCCCCCCGAATCTTCCCCCGAATCTTGCCCCCCCGGATCTTGCCCCCCGAATCTTGCCCCCCCCCGGATCTTGCCCCCCGAATCTTGCCCCCCCGAATCTTGCCCCCCCGGATCTTGCCCCCCCGGATCTTGCCCCCCCCGGATCTTGCCCCCCGGATCTTGCCCCCCCCGAATCTTGCCCGCCCCGAATCTTGCCCCCCCGAATCTTGCCCCCCCCGGATCTTGCCCCCCGGATCTTGCCCCCCCGGATCTTGCCCCCGGATCTTGCCCCCCCGAATCTTGCCCGCCCGAATCTTGCCCCCCCCGAATCTTGCCCTCCCCCCGAATCTTGCCCCCCCGGATCTTGCCCCCGAATCTTGCCCCCCCGGATCTTGCCCCCCCGAATCTTGCCCCCCCGAATCTTCCCCCCGAATCTTGCCCCCCCCGGATCTTGCCCCCCCGAATCTTGCCCCCCCGGATCTTGCCCCCCGAATCTTGCCCCCCGAATCTTGCCCCCCCAAATCTTACCCCCCGAATCTTATCCCCCGAATCTTATCCCCCGAATCTTATCCCCCCGAATCTTACCCCCCCCCCATGAATCTTATCCCCCCGAATCTTATCCCCCCCCGAATCTTATCCCCCAAATCTTACCCCCCCGAATCTTATCCCCCCCCGAATCTTATCCCCCCGAATCTTACCCCCCGAATCTTATCCCCCGAATCTTATCCCCCAAATCTTACCCCCGAATCTTATCCCCCCGAATCTTATCCCCCCGAATCTTATCCCCCCGAATCTTACCCCCCGAATCTTATCCCCCCGAATCTTATCCCCCCGAATCTTACCCCCCCATGAATCTTATCCCCCCCGAATCTTATCCCCCAAATCTTACCCCCGAATCTTATCCCCCCCCGAATCTTATCCCCCGAATCTTATCCCCCGAATCTTATCCCCCGAATCTTACCCCCCGAATCTTATCCCCCGAATCTTATCCCCCAAATCTTACCCCCCGAATCTTATCCCCCGAATCTTATCCCCCCGAATCTTACCCCCCCATTAATCTTATCCCCCGAATCTTATCCCCCCAAATCTTACCCCCCGAATCTTATCCCCCCGAATCTTATCCCCCCAAATCTTACACCGAATCTTATCCCCCCGAATCTTATCCCCCCGAATCTTATCCCCCGAATCTTACCCCCCATGAATCTTATCCCCCCCCGAATCTTATCCCCCCAAATCTTACCCCCGAATCTTATCCCCCCCCGAATCTTATCCCCCCGAATCTTATCCCCCGAATCTTATCCCCCCCGAATCTTACCCCCGAATCTTATCCCCGAATCTTATCCCCCCAAATCTTACCCCCGAATCTTATCCCCCGAATCTTACCCCCCCATGAATCTTATCCCCCCGAATCTTATCCCCCAAATCTTACCCCCCGAATCTTATCCCCCCCGAATCTTATCCCCCAAATCTTACCACCCGAATCTTATCCCCCCCGAATCTTATCCCCCGAATCTTATCCCCCCGAATCTTACCCCCCATGAATCTTATCCCCCCCGAATCTTATCCCCCCCCCGAATCTTATCCCCCAAATCTTACCCCCCCCGAATCTTCTCCCCCCCCCGAATCTTATCCCCCCGAATCTTACCCCCCGAATCTTATCCCCCGAATCTTATCCCCCGAATCTTATCCCCCCAAATCTTACCCCCCCCGAATCTTATCCCCGAATCTTATCCCCCGAATCTTACCCCCGAATCTTATCCCCCGAATCTTACCCCCCCCCATGAATCTTATCCCCCCGAATCTTATCCCCCCAAATCTTACCCCCCGAATCTTATCCCCCCCGAATCTTATCCCCCGAATCTTATCCCCCGAATCTTATCCCCCAAATCTTACCCCCGAATCTTATCCCCCCCGAATCTTATCCCCGAATCTTATCCCCCGAATCTTATCCCCCGAATCTTACCCCCCGAATCTTATCCCCCGAATCTTATCCCCAAATCTTACCCCCGAATCTTATCCCCCCGAATCTTATCCCCCGAATCTTACCCCCCATGAATCTTATCCCCCGAATCTTATCCCCCAAATCTTACCCCCCGAATCTTATCCCCCGAATCTTATCCCCCCAAATCTTACCCCCGAATCTTATCCCCCGAATCTTATCCTTATCCCCCAAATCTTACCCCCCGAATCTTATCCCCCCGAATCTTATCCCCCCGAATCTTACCCCCCCATGAATCTTATCCCCCCCCGAATCTTATCCCCCCGAATCTTACCCCCCGAATCTTATCCCCCCGAATCTTATCCCCCCGAATCTTATCCCCCGAATCTTATCCCCCGAATCTTACCCCCCGAATCTTATCCCCCGAATCTTATCCCCCAAATCTTACCCCCGAATCTTATCCCCCGAATCTTATCCCCCGAATCTTACCCCCCATGAATCTTATCCCCCCGAATCTTATCCCCCAAATCTTACCCCCGAATCTTATCCCCCCCTAATCTTATCCCCTCAAATCTTACCCCCCGAATCTTCCCCCCCCGCGAATCTTCCCCCCCCCGAATCTTATCCTCCGGAACCTCCCCTCCGAATCTTGCCCTCCCCTTCCCGAATCTTTCCGTCCTCTTGCCCTGAGATCCAGTAATGATTTAGTAGCAGTACAAGTACTCCTTCTGCACAAATTTATTATAATTTGCCACATAGGCGCTACACATAGTTAACAGAGTGCAATGTGCAGAGAAATCATGTGCTCGAAATAAAAAACTAAATGATTTTGCTAAACTTCCAGCTAAAATCTGCAGGATACATAATTACTCATAAATAAAGCAACACCGAGCAAACTCGAGTGTTACTGACCAAGCAGTAGTGTGATTAGGAAATTTACCACCCCCCTCAACGACAATGGCAATGAGGGGCAATAAAGGGCAAAAACTGGGGGAAACCCAGTAAACAGCACAATCCCCCAGCATACAACACAATCCCCCAGCATACAACACAATCCCCCAGCATACAACACAATCCCACAGCATACAACACAATCCCCCAGCATACAACACAATCCCACAGCATACAACACAATCCCCCAGCATACAACACAATCCCCCAGCATACAGCCCAATCCCCACAGAAGACAGAGCACAGCCCCAATGCAGACAGCAGAATCCACGATTATATTATCGGATTGGATTACAATAGTCCCAGACGATGTTTCCTAATATCTCACAGTATGTTTACAATAATCCAAGAGGATGTTAGCAGCATGCGTATAGTAGTAGTCCCACAGCGTGTTTCACAATCTTCCCGGATAGCATGCTCATAGTTATCCCAGAGGATGTTTTGTTATAATCCCTGAGCATGTTTACAATAATCACAGACAATTTTCATGATCTTCCCAGAGCATGTTTACAGTAATCCCAGAATATTTTTTTACACAGCAGGCTGTAAAAAATCCCCCAGATTAGCACCACTCCCAAACTGCCATTAGGCGACTACTATTATTGCCTCAGAAGTTTGAAGTTAAGCCCTCCCTAGAAATTGGCAGTTATCTACACAGCAACTTGAAATCATTCCTTCTAATCCCTCAAAACAGACTGCAGTCATACTCTTAGCAGCCTACAGTTATCCCCTTTTCAGTTTACAATGTTCATTAGCATTAAGCCTTCATCCCCTTTGCGGCCTAGAAACTGATTGACCCATTCAATCTGTATTCAATCTACAGACAGACAGACAGACAGACAGACAGACAGACAGACAGACAGACAGACAGACAGACAGACAGACAGACAGACAGACAGACAGACAGACAGACAGACAGACAGACAGACAGACAGACAGACAGACAGACAGACAGACAGACAGACAGACAGACAGACAGACAGACAGACAGACAGACAGACAGACAGACAGACAGACAGACAGACAGACAGACAGACAGACAGACAGACAGACAGACAGACAGACAGACAGACAGACAGACAGACAGACAGACAGACAGACAGACAGACAGACAGACAGACAGACAGACAGACAGACAGACAGACAGACAGACAGACAGACAGACAGACAGACAGACAGACAGACAGACAGACAGACAGACAGACAGACAGACAGACAGACAGACAGACAGACAGACTTATGAGTGTTAATATTGACGGAATAGAATATGGTGGTGCAAGATATATAGAAAGACATAATATACCATTTTTGGGATAGAGGGGTACAATTTAATAGTACAGAATATTTGTTTAAAAAAACAATTGTTTTTTGCGTAACTGGTTAAATAGAAAGTACTTTTCAGAAAAAAGGCATAAAAACAAAGCCGAGATTCTTGATATTAGGATAGACAATGGACTCTGATCATCGAGGGAGTTCAGTTAAACAACGCGTTTAAAAGGCAGTTACACGTAAAAAGCACAATTTTTAACTGTTAAAAAATGGTATGTCTTTAATCGCGCATTTTGACATGTTAATTGTTAAATCAAGCAGTATTTATTGTTTAAGAACTACAGTGTAATAGCGTGTAGAATAGAAAGTACGAGTACAAAAAGACGCAGAAGGTACAACATTGAAAATGAATTGTACATGTATGGTCGTTTTGTTTTTGATTTCTAGTTCCTCAACTCTTTTTAATTCTTTTTTCAGTCAAAAACGTTTTTCTCAGTATCAAACTTGTTGATACTCGTAAAACTTCCCAAAAACAAAGATCAAAAAGCCTTTAACGCCGTGATATTACATCATTGATTAGCAAGCGATACAGACCAAACACTGGAGTTGGAACTGCAATATTTTAAGATCGCAGGGCTCCCAAAACTCACAATCAAGAACATTTAAATCGAAAGGGAAATTCGCCCCGCAAGGACTTATGGTGAAACAGAATTATAGTTAGTTTTTTGCCGCAACAAGTTAGGCACACAAGTTTCAAGGACACCGGGGTTCAGACACCCGATGCCTAATGTTGCTGACCAAGCATCGATACTCAAGCTTCAAAAGGTGTGAGGTTAATCAGAAGTTAATAGGAAAAGGCCACAAACCACCACCAAAGTCAGGAATTTGATGCAAACGCATCACGAACGAAATATGAAATCCTTGCAAGGCCGTGCAAGTGGCACACCTTGGGTGTACTGGATTCACTAGCGCTTATAGGGAAAGCACGATCTTCTGGCAGAAGAATTTACCTCTTGCATTTCTTGCTTGTACCTGCGTGTATTTCGTGTACCTGCTTTAATTTTCGTTGCTCTGCTTTTTGGTGCAACAAAAAATAGTTTTCTGGTTTAGCTACATGTAAAAAGAGAACGGAAAATTGCTTATTGGCATTCCTATCTGACAGTTTGCCAGAGTCCGAACAACAAGCACTGATGAATTTTATCGACCTTGATCGAACTTAGGCCAGTTATAACTTTGAACTTTGAACAATTCAACTTTGAACTTTCAGAATGCAGTGGATGACAAACTAATATCATTTCCGAGAGAGTTTGTAAAATTTTGAACTTTTTTGCGGCTTTCAGTTTTCAATAGAGTCTACCGGAGGTTTTGAGTAGCGCCTCAACTGAGTAGCTTCCAAGCTTCTATTTATACACTATGGACTCAAAACCAGTTTGGTTGGTTTTTTCTCTTAACTGCCTCCAAGGCTCACTCCTGTGTTGCCATGGTTTCTCATCCCGCACTTCCTACAGTCAAGCAGTCAAGACTCGGGGAGAATTGCTCCCCCCCCCCGAATCTTGCCCCCCCCCGAATCTTGCCCCCCCCGAATCTTGCCCCCCCCGAATCTTGCCCCCCCCGAATCTTCCCCTTGAATCTTGCCGCCCCCGAATCTTGCCCCCGAATCTGCCCCCCCGAATCTCGCCCCCGAATCTTGCCGCCCTCGAATCTTGCCCCCGAATCTTGCCCCCGAATCTTGCCCCCCGAATCTTGCCCCCCGGATCTTGCCCCCCCCGAATCTTGCCCCCCCCCCGAATCTTGCCCCCCCCGGATCTTGCCCCCCGAATCTTGCCCCCCGAATCTTGCCCCCCGAATCTTGCCCCCCGAATCTTGCCCCCCGAATCTTGCCCCCCCGAATCTTGCCCCCCGAATCTTGCCCCCCGGATCTTGCCCCCCGAATCTTGCCCACCCCGAATCTTGCCCCCCCGGATCTTGCCCCCCAATCTGCCCCCCCGAATCTTGCCCCCCGGATCTGCCCCCCGAATCTTGCCCCCCCGAATCTTGCCCCCGAATTTGCCCCCCGAATCTTGCCCCCCGAATTGCCCCGAATCTTGCCCCCCGGATCTTGCCCCCCCGAATCTTGCCCCCCCCCGAATCTTGCCCCCCCGGATTTGCCCCCCCGAATCTTGCCCCCCC